>CABHPR010125047.1:0-49468 GCA_902168415.1 Peromyscus melanophrys
ACATGTACCATTACTGTAGTCATGGCTTGTCCCAGCTTAAGAGCCAAAGAGCTTTCACAATGGCTGGACTGGTCCACATGTGTTTTCAGCAAGTCCAGGGATCATAGTTGTTTGGAGCATGTTGTAGTCAGCAGCTGATGCTTAGATGTGTCTTTTAGCCAACAGGAAATCTGCTGAGACAAATAGAGATGTTACAACTTGCATTTACATTTTAAATCATCTTCTGAGCCTCCCTGGCATTGGGGGGCAGAGTTACCAGGACAGTTGCAAGGTCCAGTAGGTGAGAGGCTTTCCAGGGGGCCTCTGCATTTGCTTGCAACATTTCTCACCTTGAAAGTTCACTCTGATAGTCTGAGAATTGAAGACTGTCTCGGAGCCATGGCATGTATCAAGGTATGTGCCTCAAGTAGGCCCTCAGGCCAGGAGTTCCTGAGTGAAGGGCCAGCTTTAGAATTAGGGTGTGTGGTCTGAATATTGCTGGGCTGTCCTGAAAATGTTAATCCCACCAATCAAGTAGAAGACCACTACCACAATTTCAAAGTAAATTTGAAGCAAGTTTTAATTAAATACTGGCCAGGTGGATGGCCTCTGCTCAGGTTCACACCCAGGTTCCCAGGAAATGGCCTGGAAGGTTTTCTTATCCCTTTAGAATCTGAGCTATAGGTATGGATATATTTGGCTGCACCTTTTCCACCCCTTTAACATTGACATTGATCACAAATGTGTGTGTCGGCACAATTTTCATGATTTTAAGGCTCATAAGCACTGAACTTTCAAGATGGGTCCTTGAGTGGCACAGTTGCACTGTGCTGGATAGGTCATCTGACACTTTTTAGAGGACAAAAGAAATTAGAAATACAAGGGTAAATCTTGCCTTTTCTCAAAACAGTTTGACTGGAAAAGTATTTGGAGGTAATTAAGACTATAGGAACAAATGAGGTAAATAAATTTCAAAAAGCTTAGTCTACAGTGATTGTTTCTAAAATCCTTAGAGCTAAGTTTGAGACAAATGATTAGCCTCTCTAAAATGTTGTGCTATAGTCTATTGAAGCACAGTGGAGCTCTGTTGATATGTTCAGTTTTTTTTTTTTGTTTGTTTGTTTTCTTTTAACATTTTTTCCCTGACAGGATTTCTCTGTGTAGTTTTGGTGCCTGTCCTGGATCTTGCTCCTTATATCAAGCTGGCCTCCAACTCAAAGAGATCTGCTGGCTCTGTCCCTTGAGTTCTGGGATTAAAGGCATGTGCCACCTCTGCCCAGCTTTTCCTTTATTTTATGTACCAAAGAGTTTGCTCCCTTCCCCCTGCCACTCCTATTTACCAATCCCCACACCATCCCCACCTATCTCCCCATTCATCCACTCCTCCAATCTCCATTCAGAAAGGGGCAGGCCTCCTAAGGCCTTGAACATAGCATGGCACATGAAGTTGAGGTAGTGGAAATGAATCTTAAATTGTCATATTAAATAAAAATTTCAAGTCTAGGTATTGGGGTGAAATCTGAAAAGTCAGAGAATCAAAACAATCCCCAGCATAAAAAAAAAAAGCTACAGAGAGAAACCTTTTCTTAAAAATAAAACAATAACACAACAAAAACAATAAATAAATAAATAAATAAATAAATAAATAAATAAATAAATAAATAAATAAATAAATAACACAGAACCAGATACCAGAGTGAAGAACTGAGAGATCAGAGGAATAGGAAAAGCCACAGCTAACCTCACCTCAACACTCCTCATCGGATCCTGTTTCCAAGAATCTTCAGATTGTGAAAGATTCTGAGTCCTCACTAGAATGGATCTCAGCTAAACTGATGATAAAAAATCTAAAAGCTTCAAAGCCTCTAGTTCCTGGTCCTCATGCCTTATATACTTTTCTGTTTCCTGACATCACTTCCTGGGATTAAAGGTGTGTGTCACCATCCCTGGCTGTTCCCAGTGTGGCCTTGATCTCTGCCTCCAAAGTGATAACATTAAAGACAGGTATGCCACTATTTTCTGAGCTCTGTCTAATCTAGTGTCTGTTCAGTTCTGTGACACCCAGATAAGTTTTATTAGGGTACACAATTTATTGGGAATATGAAGGCAATACAGACCCCATCTTAGGGTAGGACCACCACTTTCCTCTGTTCCAGAAGGACCTCAGTAACATGCCATGACAACTCAGAACAGATACAAGGCAGTATGCTCCTACAGACATTCTGTCTGGGGTTTATGGCCCTTAAAGATACCTAGATAATCCTGCTGAGCTGTCCAGATAATCCTGCTCAGTAGGTTGTGGCTTACAAGGCTTGTAAGCACTGAACTTGCAAGATGGGTCCTTGAGAGCCACATTTGCATTATGCCGGAGAGGTCATCGGACACTTTTTAGAGGCCAAAAGAAATGAGAAATACAAGGGTAAATCTTGCCTTTTCTCAAAACACTTTGACTGGAAAAGCACTTAGAGGTAATTAAGATTTTAGGAACAAATGAGGTAAATACATTTCAAAAAGCTTAGTCTACAGTGAATGTTTCTAAAATCCTAAGAGCTAAGTTTGAGACAAATGTTTCACCTTGGTAAAATGTTGTGCTATAGTCTATTGAAGCACAGTGGAGCCTTGTTAATATATTCAGTCTTTTCTTTTTTTCTTTTAACATTGTTTTCTTCTTCTTCTTCTTCTTCTTCTTTTTTTTTTTTTTTTTTGAGACAGGGTTTCTTTGTGTAGTTTAGGTGTCTGTCCTTGCTCTGTGAACCAGGCTTGCCCTCGAACTCACAGAACTCACAGATATCCTATTGGCTCTGCCTCCCAAGTGCTGGTTTTAAAGGAGTGTGCCACCACTGCTGGGCTTTTCCTTTATTTTAAGTACCAAAAAAGTTTCCTCCCTTCCCCCTGCCACTTCCATTTACCACCCCACACCCTGCTCCCCATCCATCCACTCCTCCTGTCTCCATTGAGAAAGGTCAGTCCTCCTAAGGACCTGAATATAGCATGGCACATGAAGTTGAGATAGTGCAAGTTGAATCTTAAATGGTCTTATAAATTAAAAAACGCGGATTCCGGTATTGGGGTGAAATCCGAAAAGGTCAGAGGAGCAGAACAAACCACAGCTTAAAAAAAAAAAAAAAAAAACCTACACAGAGAAACCCTTTCACCAAGAACAAACACAAAAAACAACAACAAATCAATCAATAAATAAATATCACAGAATCAGATATTGGGCTGAACAACTGAGAGACCAGAGGAATAGGAAAAGCCACATCCAACCTCACCTCAACAACTCCTGATCAGATCCTGTTTCCAAGAATCCTCAGACTGTGAAAGATCCTCAGTTCTCACCAGAATGGAACTTGCTGAACTGCTGCTACAAAGCCTGAAAGCTTGAAAGCCTCTAGTTCCTGGTCCTCATGCCTTATATACCTTTCTGGTTTCAGACATCACTTCCTGGGATTAAAGGTGTGTGTCTTTCCCAAGCAAGGCATCAGATCTCAAGTGCTGGGATTAAAGGTGTGTGTCACCACACCTGGCTCTATTCTCAGTGTGGCCTTGAACTCACAGAGATCCAGAAAGATCTCTGTCTTGAATGAAAGGATTAAAGGCGTATGTGCCACCATTTCTCTGGCCTCTATGTCTATCTAGTGACTGTTCTGTTCTCTGACCCCAGATAACTTTATTAGGGTGCATAATATATTGGGAACACAATATCACCACAAGGTAGGACTTAGCTCCTCCCCCTGAATCAGGCTGGGCCAGGTAATCCAGCATGGGGAACTGGTCCCAAAAGCCTGCTAACAGCCAGTGACAGGTCCTAATCTCACTGATAGGGGCCTTACAAACAGACCAAGCTACACAACTGTCACATGCAGAGGGCCTAGGTCGGTTCCATGTAGGCTCCCTAACTGTTGGTCCAGAGTCCATGGACTCCCATGAGTTCAGGTTAGGTGTTTCTGTGGCTTCCTGTCATGACCTTGATATCCCACACCCCCTCTGCTGGTACAAATCCCCTGTCTCTTTCCTCACCATTCCTAGAGCTTGGCTGAGGATCTCTGCATCTGCTTCCATCAGTTACTAGATAAAGGCTCTGTGATGACAATTAGGGTGGTCACCAATCTGATTACAGTTTTTAGCCAGTTCAGGTACCCTCTCCACTATGGCTAGGGATTTTAGATGGGGTCATCACTCTGGATTCCTAGGAGTTTCCTTGGCACCAGATTTCTCGCTAGCCCTCTGTCTGACCCCCAAACTGCCTCCTGCACCCAGTCTGCCCAAATTGCTCCCTCAAGGTCCCATCCACTCATTACCTCCCTCTGCTGCCCCAAGTTTACTCAGAACATCTCTTCTACTTTCCCTTCCCAGGGAAATCCATGAATCCTTCTTTGGGCCCTTTTGTTATCTATGCTCTCTGGGGGCTGTGGATTGTAGGTTGGTCATCCTGTAGTCTATTCCTCATATCCTCTTATGAGTGAATACATGTCATATTCCAGTGAAGGAACAGACTTTGCTACCAGGTTGAAAGCAGAAAGGCAAAGAAACAAAGCTTCCTTTCCTGCCCTTTATATAGACTTCTGGCAGAAGTGATTCTAGATGTGGTGGCCATTCTTGCTGGTCAATTTATCCCTACAGATGTTGGGGGAACAAAACAAAGTGGGAAGTAACCTTTCAGAGATGCTCTTGTCCTATGCTAGGAAGTCTTCCTATCAGCATTTTTGTGCCATCTGAACTCTCCTCATCTCTCTTTTAGCTTATCTGCGGATGTATCTGAGGCCATGACTCTAGATCATGCTTGTGACACATCTTGTCCTGTTGGATTCTGGGAATGATTCCTTTATCTGCTTCCCTACCTTTCTGTCATTGTCTTGACCCCTGTATTTGACAAGTGACCTGCGAACTCTGAGGAGTGTTTATCCTACTCTCCAATCTGTGTCCCCTTGGCTCTGAGGACTGCAGGTATGTTCCTTCTGCCCATATGTTTAGGCCTCCTCATGTATTCAAGTTACTAGAAATGGCCACTGCCTCCTCTATGCAGCAGATTCCTCAAGTAACAGACTGAGATGGAGGTGTCCTTGTCTACCCTGTCCTGCTTTGCACTGGCCTTTTTAATATTCCTTCAGGCTCTGGAAAACACTTGTTGCCTACCAAGGACAGTAGTGACAAGCAAGAGGACAGTGGATTCTGTGAAACTGCACAATGATTCTGAGGCAGGGACTCCCTTTGGAGTTGACACTGAGTGCTGGGGCAGGCCATGAGCATTGTGGGGCCCTGACATGGCCAGCAGGTTCAGGCTGTACCCTGTGTGGAAAGCCCCCGGGGAGGAGCAGAGCTGGGGGAGCCAGCAGGGTCCTGGAGGAGCTCAAAGTGTGCCTGAACCAGGCAGGGGCTGGTGGAGAACTAACTGCCCCTCCAGTATCACAGCCGAGGAGTGGCCTACAGGTCTGTGGGCCCAGCAAGGGACAAGGAGTCCCTTCAAGTCTGCCACTCTAGTTCAATTGAAAATCTGAGGTTAACAGCAATTTTCTGTCCCTGTGATGCATAATTCTCCATCCTCTTTTTCTCCCATGCTGATAGTTGGGGCTCCCAAGACCTCCCTGGGGCTAACACCTGACCAAGGTTTGGCTCCCAGTGTGGAATGGAATGCCACTGCCTATGGCTGCTAGCTACTGTGGCTATGTTACAAGGTTAAGCAACAGTTTCTTGTCTGAGGTACAGTGCTGATGCAAATCTAGGGTTATTTTTGTTATGGTATGTACATGTATTTCTGTTTTTCTTTAAAATATTGTAGCTTTACAATATATTCTAAACTACTGAGGGAAATCACAAGAAGGATTTTGGTAGGAGTGTATATGTTTAAAAAAGAAAAGGAAAAGTGGAATTTGTCTGGATTAAATGTCTGAGGAACCAAAGGAATAGACTGAGGGTACATGGAAGGTTGTAGAAAGTCAGAGGTATTGTGATGTGAACTATGTTTGTTGTGGTTTCTTGTATCTGCAAATATGAATTAAAAAGTTAATTCTGCTTGGTTTTCATTTTAAAAATAGCTGATGATTCTGCAAACTGCTTACGTTAAAGATGGAGATATGTGTGTGTGTGTGTGTGTGTGTGTGTGTGTGTGTGTGTGTGTATGTGCACATGTATGTGACTTGTATTTAACTATATCCATAAGTGTAAGCTAGCTTTAATAGTTTGTATGTGTGTATAACTTTGATCCAACTGTGCATATGTGTGCAAGGAATTATTGTTTAGAAAAACATGCTTTCAACAGCAACCAACTGGCTTTCCTTCATCTTGGCTGGTGACCTCATGGGCAGACATCGCTTATTAATGTTATAAAGATAAATTCAGGTTAACAAAAGCTAACTTAGAGATTTACACCTAAGTACTTATGTCTCTACCAAGTGTTCAACACCAAGCTTTTAGAGAATTTATATAGGTGAAAACATATTTTTAATAAATAAAGTATTTGATAAATAGAGCTAAACATCAATGCTTTTATACACAGGAATTTACCTTGCACTGGCAGCTAAACTTTGTAATTTAAGATTTACCCATGTAAAATGAGAATGGTTTGAAAGACAGGAAAGAATCCTAGGAAGCAGCTGAGGTTTGTAATGTATGCAGGGCTACAGTTCCAAAGAGTCCAGTTGCAATGGTGGACCTTAGCAGTTCTGGAAATGTCAGTGCCAGGTAATCATTGCCAGAAGCACTAGCCACAATGAAATGACACAGGCTGGAATCTACAAGGCAGGCTATGTATATGCTGCTAAGTGTAGGGTCAAAAAAATGATCCAAACTTGCAAGTAAAAGAAGGTACTTTATTATTGATATTGCAGAAAGACATTTGAGAAGAACAGTTTCTAAAATATTTAGGTTTATAAGGCTATGGGATATTTTCAGTTTATAAAATGCTCTGTATTGTTAGTATTTGGACTTAAATTAAAGGACTAAAAATTAGCGTCACAGCCATAAGCACCAAATACTAACCAGAAACTAGAATGTTCGTTTCTTGTGATTCAGGAAGATAATAACCTATGTCAGATGGTTGCACTGAGATTCATAACAATGGCAAAACTGAAGTTATAAAATAACAGAAAAATTTGGGAGCCAGTGACTTGGAGAATCCTTCTCCTTACCCAAGGTACATTCAGGCTTAAGAATGTTGTCTAGCCTCCTTCTATTTGCTAGGTTTGTTAAGCTCAAGATATTTGGATAAACTGATTCATATATATGTTTCAAATTGATATTTTATTTTGTTTTCTTTACTGAACACATATTTGCTGCTAGAAGAGCTTCAATTGAAAATCATGGTTTTTAAGGCTACTTATTGTAGACTGTTAGAGAACAAAAGTAAATAGTGAGTCATAAATACTCAAGTTTTTTAACTGTAGTCATGCCAAGTACTGATGCAATTGCTTACAGGGATTACAGCTTTACTCAGTGCCTTGCATAAGTTTTCAGGGTTGAGCTAAAAACAAGTAACTTGGAACAAAGTTTGTCTATTCAGATATACCTGGACAGCCCTCATACTTCAAAGATATGCAGAATATGGCATGTAAACATTGATCAAAAGGTTTATTAAATCATACAGACCTCCAGATGCCAGTAGTGATCCAAGGTCTCTAAAGAAGATTATGTAGGAGGCACCACAATGTCTCTGCCTGAATTACAACAACACTGACCACAGGGCAAGTTGCTCCAATGAAATGCCTCCTGACAGGACCCAGGCCAGACTGTGGACAAGCAGCAGGACACTGGAATTCATTGCACCGTTTTGCCTGGGCAAAGTAAGGCCAGTCTTCCTTGTCCCTATTCCACAGGAAAAAAAACTCTGCCTTATGGGACTGATGGTGGAAGAAGATTTATACTGTTCTGAATGGTGTGTAAAACACTATGGAGACCTGGGTATGGCCTGGTCCCTGTCATTTATAGGATTGGAAGCTGCTTGGTCTGCACTCAGATATAATTTATCCTTCTCAGATCTCTGATAGCACTGATGGATAGGCTAGCTATGACTCTGTCAGCTTGACAGCATCAGACAACCAGATCCTTCTACAAGACTATAGCCAGCTTGTTAGCTTATTTTTCAGAAAATGTTCTAATACATAAAAGTTTAAATAAGTCATAAAGGTTCAAATATAAGTCTAAGAAGGGTCTGAGGATATGAAATCTTCTAAGCTTAAGGATCGAAAAAATGATTTAAGACAAAAAAATGTTTCAGATTGCTCTCCTGTTCTATGATATAACAGTTTAGAGCTTAACATTTAATAGAGTTCTGATAAGCTGATAGAGCACTGACTACTGACTGTTCAGCCACAAGCTCAACATTTTAGATTTATTTTAGTTGTCATCTAAATAAAAACCTAAAAGTGCTTCTCATCAGGCCAGAAAACTCTGCCCAATTTATACCTGGTTCTCTGGACAGAAGGAAAATGCACCTACTTGAATCCAAATCTGTAGTTCTTGTTGGAGCTCAAAGGTATGAGTCCACTCCTGCTGTTTTACAGATACCCATTACCTGCTTTGCCTATGATATGGATTTCAGGACAGATAGGTAATACTAATGTATCTAAAATTTTTATGTACTTTTAGAAGGTATTTTGTGTAGGCCTCAGAGGATTAAAAGAGTCATAAAACTTGGTTCCACTTTAGACAGGTCAAAAAGACCCCAGATAAGTACAGCTTATTGATAAGGATAGTATTTTCTCTCTCTCCTTGTCTTGGAGTCCTGTTCTTTCCAATTACGAAGGATATGGGCCCAAGTGTTTCAAATAAGTTCCTAAATATTAACTTCTCTTCCTAGTTTAAGTTTGTCTCAACAGATTTCTACTTGGCTGGCAGACACCTCCAAGTTTCTGTTGCTGACTCCACTGCTCCAGATGACTGTGAGCTCTGGACTTGCTGAAAGCTGATGTGGATCAGCGCAGCCAAAATGAATGACCCTGTCTCTACAGGGTTAGAGAGTCACATGCTTCTGACAAAGGCCCCATTGCCCAGCCTTTGACCAGTCTTTCAACCTTTTTGGTGGCCTGAAAATGGCACCCCAATGGCAGCTCAAAGCAGTTCCAGTAAAGAATACACCGTCCCATGTTCCCTGTTCAGAAAAGGCTAAAACGCTGTGTCAAAAGGAAACTCCATGGCATAGAGACAAGATGGCCAACTATACATGGCCATTATTAGAGAGAGTTACTTACTAGCTAACTGCCCAAAACCCATGATTTGGTTCCATTAGGCACATGAGAAGGGAGAAATATGAGTCCAAAGCTCCTCAATTTTTACAGAATAACAAGCTAATCATGTGATGGTGACTGTGTGACCATGGAATGTCCAAATCATGGTCTTCATGGTGATTGTTTAAACTATAGAATGTCCCTACATGAGGGCAGCCAATGAATAAAGGTGACGGGCAATCACCCTTTTATAGGTAAGATTAAACTAAGATTTCTGGAAAGTCCCTAGAAACGAGCCAATCAGAAATGTACATATATGGAAATCTCTTGCTATTGTAATCATGTGGCTTTAGCCTTTAAAAGCTGTGCACAATTCAGGCTGGGCACTTCTTCCAGCCTCCACTGCATTGGATGTGTTGGACAAAGTCCTTGCCTAGGTTTGTATTGCTCCCAAATATCCTGAATTAAAGCCTTACTTTTGTATTCCAGTATGCTCCTATTTGGAGTTCTCTCTGGGGGTCTCGATCTAGGCACAACACTCAGCCTGATGGAATGATAGCACAGTCTATACCTAGTGTTTGCAATTCTCTGATCTTTCCTCATCCATATTTGTCCTTGGTCTCAATGCCTCATCATAATGATTCATTGCTGGGATACCAGTCAGGGGCAACCTGATGTGATATGGTGGACTATTGGGATGGAGTTTGTGTTGTATGTGCTAAGTTGCAAGCTGAAAGGTTTCTATACCCCGATATTAAGCCTTTCCACCTTTCTACTGGTACAATAATCCAAATCCAGCTGAATTAAGAATGCTGGGTGGTGGAGGTTCACAGCTTTAATCCCGGCACTTTGGAGGCAGAGCCGGACAGATTTCTGAGTTAGAGGCCAGCCTGGAATATAGAACAAATTCCAGGAGAGGCTCCAAAGCTTACAGAGAGAAACTGTCTCAAAAACAAAACAAAAAAGAATTAAAAGTCCAGGTTTAATGGGTAAAACCCTCCTGGATGATTTTTGAACTGAGGAGACTGAGAAAAGACTGAAAAGCTACATGGCTGATTCTCCCAAGGGAAGTTTAATCTGTAGGTGTGGCCTTGTACATCTCTGTAAGAGGTATTCTGAGATGGGGCAGGGTTTGAAAAAGAGAAGATGGAGGGTGCTGAGGCAGAGATCCCACCTGAACAGAAGCTGGTTGGCATTCTTCATATGAGCCTTCTCTAGGAGAGGTTATTCTTCTGGCCAGGCTTGGAAACATCCAAATTGATCTATGAAAATACCTGATCATAGAATCAGTTGTGATGAGATTGCCTGCACAGGGAAGCTTCATGTGAGGCACAAGTGTGTGGTCTAGTGTGTGTATGTGTGTGTGTGTGTGTGTGTGTGTGTGTGTGTGTATATATATATATATATATATATACATATATATAAAATGGTGTCAGTGCCTGTCTTACATGTGGGGTTGGGGAGGGAAGAGGCCTCTTTCTGAGAAATGGAAATCCTGAGGATGAGTTCCTGCTCACATAGGTCAACGTGTAACATGGACTAGCTAGTGTTTTTCAGACCAATCACATGAATCCCATGTGACAGTTTCAGATGCCCTCTCCTGCTCTCTGCAGAAACAGCCCAGACTCCATCATTGAAGCATCTTGCCAAGGATAACTTTGGCTTCAGGGTTTCAGTTCTGTATTAATATACAGGTACAGGGTGTAAACACATCCTATACTGTGCAAATCTAGTGGCAACTGTTTAGAAGTGTGGGGTCTGGGATCCAAGGAAGGATTGATCCTCTGGATGTCAGTTTCCACCTGTCCCCACCACTTCTCCTTGGGTTTGGTTTTCAATCCCTTTTTTAAAACCAGCCAGCTTGCCAGTATCTTCCCGGAGGCAAAATTCATGATTACTGAGAATAGTGAGTGAAGGCATCTACTCTCCAGGGAGGTGGAGATGGGCGAATTCAGACTTCCTTCTTGAAAAATGCATGGAATCAGCAGGACCCTCTCAGGAGACTCCCTCCAGCGAGTGGGAATGTGGCTTTCCACAACCAGTTATATTTCTCACCTAAGCCTAGCCCTCAAAACAAGTCACACCCTCACCAACTAAGCCCTCTTCCTGATGCTTATAATCTGTGGCTCCTCTACCAAATCCTGGGGGAACTAACTATACTCCAGGGTCAGACCATAGTTCCCAGAAGTTCCCAGAAGGGTGCTCTGACCTAAATGTTCCAAGGGGGATGATCCCCTCTGCTGTCAGCTCTAATCAAATGCTGGTCAGAGATTCAAGGCTGCTCTGTTGGCTGTTGTCATCTTTATTAACACTCCTAGCTCCTGCAAGCTCCAGATCAAAGTAGCAGTGCATGCTTGTTTCTAACATGAAGAGGGATACAAAGTCATCAGCTCAGCAGGGCTCTTGGGACCCAGGTACAGAGAGAAGTGAGAATGAGCTTCTGGGCTGAGAAATCAATGTCATGATTCTTGTGGTTCATCCAGTGGGAACCGGTGGCCTAGAAGATACACTTGGCAGTAGTCTTCCCGGCAGGGCACAGGGCAGAGGACCCTTTTCTTCCTGCAGCCTTCCCTGGTCCTTCATGTTTCAAAGGAATCAAGTCTTGTGATTTAATCAAGGAAGTCACTAGTAGTCGCCTGGCCTGTTTTCAAAATACCTTGTCTTCCTAGAAGATCCAGCATGGATAAGGCCAAAAAGATATTCCACATCTTCTTCTCTCTGATTTCACGCACACAGGAAAGCAGTGTCTTCCCCCTTCCACTACAGTTTCCATCTTAGCTCAGCAGAGGGACTTCCTGCAGATCTTGGGCTTCTTCACAGGCTGCAGATAGGGGTTATCCATGATGCTCCCCTCGCTCTTCCAGTTGTCAGACAAGGAGGAGTTCTCCTTCTCATCTCCGGAATTCTTGGTGCTGATAGGAAGAGTGATGTTCTCTGTGTCTGTCTCCTCCATCTGCTGGATCTCCAGCTCAGGGGGAAGCAAGGCTGTGAGGTAGGGGATGGTGAAGGGTCTGGCAGCAATCAAGGGGAAAGTGCTGACATCATCCTTGAAAAGACTCTGGGTCTTGCCTGTCTTGGCCATGAAGCAGGTGAGTGCTTGCTCTACATCTCTCCTCTGAGATGCAGCCTTCTCTCTCAGGACCTGGTAGTCAGACACAGGTTCAAGGTATGTGGGAGTTTTGATGTAGGTGTGGGGATCTTGAAACTCAGGAAAATGGGTGGGGATGTGTGGTGGGTGGGGTCTGTTGTGCCCTGCAGTGAGGGCCTTGGCTGTCACTAGCTGATTGGTCACCAGAGGTGCAGTGATGACCATGCTCTCAGACCATTGTGCATAAGCAGGAAGAGTGTCTACATTGAACCCCATTTCAACCAGTGTGACCAGGACATCCGGCAGTGTGGGCTGGGTCCTGGCTGTGTGCTGGCAATAAAACTTGGCACTTCTCCCGACTTCTGAGATGTAGCTCTGTAGCATCTCTGTCAATGTGTCCGCAGATGCTTTTTCAGCTCTCTCAAATCAGCAAGGAACTCACAACCACTTGTAGAGTCCTCCTCCAGGCCAGATGGGAGTTATCAGCAGGGTTAGTGGACTGTTTGCTTCGTGATCACATTCCGGAGCCACCATGCCCAGCCACTTTGTGGGCCATCTTGCTCTTGCCTACTGCCCTGTAATAGAAATCTAAAAAGGACCAGGAGGTGGTGGCAAACTGCTAAGGCAGAGTCAGGCAGATCTCTGTGAGTTCGAGGCCAGCCTGGGCTATAGAGTGAGTTTCAGAAAAGGTGGCAAAGCTACACAGAGAAACCCTGTCTCAAAAAACAAAACAAAACAAAACAAAAAATAAAAGTAAAAATAAAAAACTCAAAACCAGATATTTGGGTGAAGAACTGAGGGATCAGAGGACTAGGACAAGCCACAGCTAAACTCACAGCCACAAGTCCTGAATGAATCCTATTTCCACGAAGCTTCAGACAGTGAAAGTTCCTGAATCCTGACCCAAATGGATCTCAGCTGAACTGCCTCTGCTTCCTGGCGCTCATTCTTATATACCTCTCTGTTTTCTGTCGTCACTTCTTGGGATTAAAGGTATGTGTCTTTCCCAAGAAAGACATGTGATCTCAAGTGCTGGGATTAAAGGTGTGTGTCACCACGCCTGGCTGTTCCCTGTGTGGCCTTGACCTCTGCCTCCAAAGTAATAGAATTAAAGGCCTGTGTGCCACCATTTTCTGACCTCTGTCTAATCTAGTGCCTGGTCTGTTCTCTGAACCCAGATAAGTTTTACTAGGGTAAACAATTTATTGGGGATGTGAAGGCAATACAGAACCCATCTTGGCGATTTGGAAAGACTGTGTTGTGATAGGGAGAACCTCTAGTTTCCAGAGGGACTCAAGGTAACCCCCATAGCTCTCTGTTCCTTGAATCTGTGACAAGCTGGCACTTGTTTCCAGGGGCTCAACCTCTGCTCAAGAGCTGACTAAACTCTGCTGTTCTGCAGACCAACTCTCCCAGCAAGATGGCCTTCTGCCTCCAAGGGGAATGAGGACTCAGAAGTCAGAACAACTCTACAATTTCTTTGGAACATGAGCTTGTGAACTGGAATTTTTTTTTTAACAAACACAGTTGTGTAGTTTATTTTGTATTTTTTTAAATAAATACTCTTTACATGAAAGAAAAAGACCTTTGATTTGTAATTTCCACACTGGGAAGAAAGGGAAGGAAATAAAGACTTTTGACAAACTGATTTACAGAGAGGAAGTGACTTTATATCCCTAAAGTACTCAACTCCACAAAACCAAGGTCCACACTACTGCTGCCTGGCCACGAAGGGAGGGAGTTAGGCATCTTCCCAGTAGCAGGCCTTACCTTCTATTCCTGCTCTGGCACAGAGGAAAACACATTAACTTGAGTCAACCAAAGAGTTTAAAAAATCATATATTATTTATAATAAAATATTCTTAATCCTTATCAATTTAAAAAACCACAATTTTCCTCTTCATTTAAAGAGGTATGTAAAAATGTCTCTATATTGTTCTTTAGACATCATTTTCTTCCAAAGAAAATGAAGTGCAGGGATAGACTCCTGGAATGAAGTTCAGACCCTCAGTTGTAAATGCTTCTTGCTTTTTTATTCTTTTTAAAGTTTTATTAAAAAATTCTTTTCCTTCAAGTAAAGAACATTATACAAAGAAAATATATTGTGAAATACCCAGAGACATGTATGTTGTTCCCTTGGGGAAAGCTGTGTCCATCCTAGGAGGAGAGGATGCAAACTAGGACCTAGGCCCTGGAATCATTCTTCGTAATTCATTTATTTTGTGGTTGTTATTGCTTTCAGAAGGGCCCTCAGATTTCAGGGAGACTCTAAATCATAGTCCTCAAATGCAGGGAATATAGTTCCTCAACATATAGCCCAGGGGACAGCAAAAGGCAGGTTTTCTGAATCCATTCACTCAATTTCAATAACCTGCCAAGGTTCTCTTCCAAGTGGGGACTGGCACATCACTCATTCAGAGAATAGATGATGTCATCTTCCAAACCAGTTGTCTGAGCTGTCATCCACCAGGATCACTTCCACTTCCTCCTCTGCATCAGAGTCTTCATCTCCCCCCCCCCTCCTCTAGGCTTGCTAGCTCCTCATCAGACAGAGAGAAGATATTGTCCCCATCGTGCCCTGTGTTCTCACTGTTGTCAGTCTCCTCCAGTTCTGCCTCCAGCCGATGGTGAGTGTCAAGTTCCTCTACATCATCAGTGTCATCATCATCGTCCTCTTCCTCCAGTTCTTCCTCTTCAGAGTCCTCCTCTTCATCTTCTTCCTCTGCCAGACGCTGCCTGCCCACTTCATAAAGCCTGCATACTGTGTCCATGTTAGGGGCATCCATACTGCCTTGATTCTCAATGACAGCAAGATAGCAGTCTTTGGTGTCTGGACACAGATCAAAGATGTTCCGTTTCACATCAATAGTTGCTATAGGTTTGTAATCAGTTGCATTAAATGTTCGGAAGGATGACCCAAAGGGGCTCCTCATCCTCTCCTCCAAGAAGTCATCTTCATCATCTGCCTGCAACATTGCTCCATACATCACTGTCCCTCTGTGGTTAAACACCACATGACACTGATCCAGAGCAGGAACTGTGTGTAAAAGATGGAAAGTTCGAAGGTCCCAAATCTCTGTGTTGATGATGACCTCCAGCCCATTGGGATGGAAAACACCACTGATATTCCTGTTGAACTTGTCAAACTTGTGGATGGCCTGTGCAGAGCGGACATCCCAGAGGACCCCATCATTTAAGACAAGATCATCTGTAGGATTAAAGGTGGCACAGTTCCTCTTGTAGTTGTTGGCAAGATCTGGCTTAAACAGAGTCAACAGCTTGGTGCCAGTCTCAATATCATAAATATGGGCAATGTCTCCTTTTGTGCCTATGACCTGATCCTGAGAGTACTTACTGAACTCAACATAATGATCTTCTGTGAAGGAATGCTTCATATCAAATACTGACCTCATCCCCCAAAGTGCAGACAAAGGCTGGCTCCAAGTGGCAGATGTCAGAAGTAAGGACCCATCCCTGGAATGTTCAAGATGTGTGAAGGATAAGTTGTAACAGTTATAGCTGGCCTCTTCCTGTCCACTAAATACATTGTAGAGCTTTAGCTGCCCTGTATAGGTACCAAGCATCAGGAACCTCTCCTGGGCTGAGAATGCACAACACGTGAAGCCACTCTCTTCTTCATGAGCTTCCCGGAACACTGCAATAGGATGAAATCTGCTGAAGATAAGGTGCCTATCAAAGCCTCTGCCATCTACTCCTCCATATTTTGGAAACAATGCCCTGCGGTTTAGTCTAGAGGTAAAGTTTCTTGGCGCTTGCCTCCTCTGTTTTGGCTCAAGACACTGGTGAGTAGTTAAGAGAGAAAAAGGTGGACAGGTGGCAATGGGGTTCTTGCAGCAAGCATGTTGCTCCCTAAGATGCTCTGTGATGATACTGTCCAGTGTTGGTGGGGAAGGAAGATGTCTATCCCATGGTGTTTTTACAGCAGGGCTCTGGCTGTATGTGCTGTGGTCTGACTTCTGCTGCACCACTTGAACTTTCCTGCCATTGCACAGTGAAGCCCTCTTTCTCATAAAACTGGTACTGCCAATCAAAGGGGAGTTGCCTGCATATGATGTGCCAGGTAAAGGCAGTGAACGCTGGGACAGCCATGGCAGAGGATGGGCAGGGGGAGCAGGGAGGGCAGAAGGAGCAAAAGCACCCACACCAGCATGACTGAGCTGGATTTTTGGCACCACAGTGAGGATAGACAGGACATCCAAAGCAAAGCACACAGTGTCACTCCTTGCAAAATAGATCTACGAATTACGGGCGATGGAAATAAGCTGCAACAGGAGCTGCACACAGGAAAGCTTGAGGAAGACTTCAGCAGGTTCCCAATGCAGCTGAGCTGGGTCATATTCCATCAAAAACTCCATCATTTCCACAATCTGCTCACGAGTGTATGAGCATGCCTTGTGCGGAGGTTGAGGGTGCACAAGAATAGCACCCTCAGTCCTCTGAAGTAACTGCTTGACTTGTTCCAGTTTAATGGCCAAGTGAGCCTCAAAATACTTTCTCAGAGCCATGCAGGTATGTTTGCCTCTTTGGCAGGTAACAAATATTTTATCAGCATTCACATTGCACCCTGGTCTTCCAAATTTAACATCTCCAAAGTACTGATCAAGTTCACTAGGCGACGCAGACCATCATAATGGTCAAAGAGCTCCAAGACAGCCCGGAATGAGAAGCAAACTGAGAAAAACATTGTAGCATGGCAGCTTCCTGAAGCATGAGAACTTCCCATTAACCATAGGGCATAGTTCACCACTTCAGATAGAACGTTGTGGGGATGCATGCAAACTCTTTCCATAGCATCCTGGTTAGAGGACAGGTAATACAGGCATGTAGATACACCAGTTGCAGCCATAGAAGGCCGAGGAATTTCCAGTAATTTCTGAACTCCACCACGTGCAACAAAGTCTATGGAAAATTTGTTACGGATCAGGAGAGAGGCTAGGTGCTTGAGTGCCTCAAAAGTAAGCAGGACATCATTGGTCTCTTTCAGATCAATATAAAACATCAATTCTCAGGATCCAAGTTCCATGAATATGGGAAATAACTCCTGATTCTCTCCTACAGGGGTCAGGCACTGGAGAAGAAGTCTCTGCTCAATAGTGGGAGTCATTGGATAGAGGGTATAATTGGTGCCAATCACCCAGGGGGACATTTCTGACCAGCTGCTATTAGACAGCTCTGCAAACACACCATCTGGGTCTGAAGATGAGAACAGCAACTTCTTCTGGGCCCTTCAAACATGCTCTCTTTCACCATGCTTTGCAGACTTGTTCTTCTTAAATCCTGAGGCTACCTTAGGCTTAGTTGCTGAGTTCACTCTACAATTGGTCTCTGACCCAGTCAGGGTGGTGGGCACCCTGGAGATGAGCTGACCTCACCCCACAGAGGTTGAGACTGGGCTGGCTTCGTTCTTGAGACCTGGAAGTGCTGGCCAGCCTAAATCTACTCCTGCCTAAGACTATCTTCCCACAGGACATGTGTGCTGGGCAGATGGGACACGGCGAACACATCAATCAGAGTCACAGGCCTCCTGTCCTCTGGTGGCATCCACTGCAGAGGCCAGGCTGTCTTCCTGGCCTTTTAGCCGTTCACGGATCAGCTCTGCAATGGCTCTCTGGGTCCGCTTTTCTAGTTTCTCCAGCTTCTTGGCCACATCCCTCTTGAGATCCCAATCAGGTTTACGGGGTGCCAGGTTGGCCAGGTCCACTTCCTCAATGACAGGCTGGGGCTTGGCAGCCTCGAGCTGTTCCTTCACCTTCTCTTCCACTGCTACTGGTTTGGCCTGGGGGACCCTCCTCCTCTTCAGGTCCTCATCCTCTGGGACATAGTTCCGAAGCCTAAGTCCCCTGTACTTCCCATCTTCTTCTTCCTCTTCTCTGCGGTGCTTGGTCTGTGGCTCCCCATCTTCCCTGTCCTTGCGCCCGGTTTTCTCCCTGAGGGCCTTCAGCCGTCCTTTCCTCCTCAGCGCCTCTTCCTCAAGGTGGCCCACACCGGCAGCTGCCGCCACCGCCATTTTACCCAAGGCCCCCTCCTCCCATGTCTCCATTTCTAAGGTGCCTAGTTCTGCACACACAACAGTGACACCAGTCCAGTTAAGCATTAACTGTTGGGTCTGTTTCCAGGCAACTGTAGCAGGAATCTTAAAAGTCTTATTAATAAAATCAAACCTCAGCCGGGTATTGGGGTGAACCCTGGAAGGTCAGAGAGACAGAATAAGCCACAGCTACCTCACCTCCACGGATCCTCAGCTGGTCTTGTTTCCTCAGACTGGAGGCCTCTGAGTCCTCATCCAGAATGGGTCTCAGCTGAACTGTGCTGCTAGAAGCCTAAAAGCTTAACCAGGCCAAATGCTTAACCAGCCAAAAGCTTCTAGTTTCTGGTCCTCACGCCTTATATACCTTTCTGCTTTCTACCACTACTTCCTGGGATTAAAGGCGTGTGTCACCCTGCCTGGGCGTTTCCAATGTGGCCTTGAACTCACAGAGATCCAGAGGGATTTCTGTCTCTGGAATGCTAGGATTAAAGGCGTGTGCCACCACAGCCTATCCTCATGTTTAATATTGTGGCTGTCCTGTTCTCTGACCCCAGATAAGTTTATTAGCATACACAATATTTTGGGGAACACAATACCACCACAGGCAACAGCAAATGGGGGCCTCTTTTGATTTCCTGTGGCTCATACATAATAGAAGACTTGGAGAGTAGAATCTCAAGTGATAACTGATTCAGCCAGCTCTCAAGCTACAACTAACTGGGTGTGGTCACATTATTTGGTGTGGTCACATTTCTGATCCACTGTGGTCAGTCGTGCCCCCACCCAACTCATTTCTCCATTCTGGCTAAATTCTGTCTTTTAAACAAAGATGCCAGGTAGTCGTGGCACACACCTTTAACCCTAGCACTCGGGAGCAGAGAGCCATCTGGATCTGAGTTCAAAGCCACCCTGGATTACAAGAGATTGAATCAGTCTGAGACAAAGAGCCAGGTGGTGGTGGTACACACCTTTAATCCCAGTACTTGGTTATCACACGCCTTTAATCCCAGCACTTGAGATCTCATGCCTCTGCTACCAGTATTTGGGAAGCACACATGCCCTTGATCCTAGCACTAGGAAGGAAGTAATAGGGCTGGGTGGAGAAAGGTATATAAGGTGTGAGGAGACAGGAGCTAAATCCTTTTTGGCTGAAAGCCTTTCGGCTGAGGAGCTCTTTTCTGCTGGAGCCCTTTCGGCAAGGCTTTCAATCTCTCCTGACCATTCACAGCCCTCAGCCATAAATCCCATGATTATGGAGGCCGGCAATACCAAGAACTCTGCATTAATGGCTCAAAAAGCCCCTACGATGCCCAAACCCCAGTGGCACCCACCGTGGAAACTCTACAGGGTCATCAGTGGGCATCTTGGCTGGGTTCGGTGTATCGCTGTGGAACCTGGAAATCAGTGGTTTGTTACTGGATCCGCTGACAGAACTATAAAGATTTGGGACTTGGCTAGTGGCAAATTAAAGCTGTCGCTGACTGGCCACCTCAGTACGGTGCGTGGTGTGATCGTGAGCACGAGGAGCCCTTACTTGTTCTCGTGTGGAGAAGACAAACAAGTCAAGTGCTGGGATCTTGAATATAACAAGGTTATACGGCACTATCATGGCCATCTAAGTGCAGTGTATGGTCTGGATTTGCATCCTGCCATTGATGTCCTGGTGACTTGTAGTCGAGACTCAACTGCACGGATCTGGGATGTGAGAACTAAAGCTAGTGTACACACTTTGTCTGGACACACAAATGCAGTTGCTACCGTGAGATGCCAAGCTGCAGAACCACAGATTATTACTGGAAGTCATGATACCACAATACGATTATGGGATCTGGTGGCTGGGAAGACAAGAGTGACATTGACGAATCATAAGAAATCGGTCAGGGCTGTGGTCTTACATCCACGCCATTACACATTTGCATCTGGATCTCCAGAGAACATAAAGCAGTGGAAATTCCCTAATGGAGGTTTCATTCAAAATCTCTCTGGTCATAATGCAATTATTAACACACTGGCAGTGAATGCTGATGGAATACTTGTATCTGGAGCTGACAATGGCACTATGCACCTTTGGGACTGGAGAACTGGCTACAATTTTCAGCGAGTGCATGCAGCTGTACAACCTGGGTCTTTGGACAGTGAATCAGGAATATTTGCTTGTGCTTTTGATCAGTCGGAAAGTCGCTTACTAACAGCCGAAGCTGATAAAACCATTAAAGTTTACAGAGAGGATGAGACTGTGACAGAAGAAACTCACCCAGTCAGCTGGAACCAGAGATTATCAAGAGAAAGCGATTTTAGTGGTTGCCCTTTTGTTCCCAGCTTGGCATTGATGAGGATGTCCAGACATGTCTAGAAGAAAATGTCTAAAGAACAATATAGAGACATTTTTACATACCTATTTAAATGAAGAGGAAAAGTGTGGTTTCTTAAATTGATAAGGATTAAGAATATTTTATTATAAATAATATATTTTTTAACTGTTTTGTTGACTCAAGTTAATCTGTTTTCCTTTGTGCCAGAACAGGAATAGAAGGCATGGCCTGCTACTGGGAAGATTCCTAACTCCCTCCCTTGGTTTGGTGGAGTTGAGAACTGTAGGGTTATAAATTTACTCCCTCTCTCTTTGTGATTCAGTTTTTCAAAAGTCTTTTTTTCTTTCCTGTCTTCCCAATGTGAAAATTACAAATCAAAGTTCTTTTTCTTTTATGTAAAGTGTATTTATTTTTTAAAAAATACAAAATAAACTACATGTCTGTCTTTGTTAAAAAAAAAATGTTCCAGTTCAGAAACTCATGGTCCAAAGCAATTGTAGAGTTGTTCTGACTTCTGAGTCCTCATTCCCCAAGGAGGCAGAAAGCCATCTTGCTGGGTGAGTTAGGCTACAAATCAGCAGAGTTTAGTCAGCTCTTCAGCAGAGGTTGAGCCCCTGGAAACAAGTGCCAGCTTGTCACAGATTCAAGGAACAGAGAGCTGGGGGGTTTCCTTGTGTCCCTCTGGAAACTTGAGGTTCTCCCTAGCACAACACTGTACTTTCCAAATCCTCAAGATGAGGTCTGTATTGCCTTCACATCTGCAATAAATTGTGTACCCTACTAAAACTTATCTGGGTTCAGAGAACAGACCAGCCACTAGATTAGACAGAGGTTACAAAATGGTGGCACACAGGCCTTTAATCCTATCACTTTGGAGGCAGAGGTCAAGGCCACACAGGGAACAGCCAGGCGTGGTGACACACACCTTTAATCCCAGGAAGTGATGTCAGGCAGCAGAGGGGAATATAGGGCATGGAGACCAGAAACTAGGGGCACATGAGCTGAGATCCATTCAGGTGAGGACTTACAATCTTTCATTGTCGAAAGATTCGTGGAAAAAGGATCTGATCTAGAGTTGTGGATGTGAAGTTAGCAGTGTCTCGTCCTATTCCTCTGATCTCTGTTGTTCACCCCAATATCTGGTTTCGAGTTTTTATTTTTTATTTTTTTTTGTTTTGTTCTATGAGACAGGGTTTTTCTGTGTAGCTTGGAGCATTTTCACTAACACACTCTATAGCCCAGGCTGGCCTGAACTCACAGAGATCAGCCTGACTCTGCCCTAGGAGTGTGGCACAACCTCCTCTCCCTTTTTCAGATTCCTATTATAGAGCAGCAGAGGAGAGCAACATGGCCGACAAGGCAGTTGGGCCTGGTGGCTCCCAATGAGATCGGGAAGCAAACAGTCCACTCACCCTGCTGATAACTATCATCTGGCCTGGAGGAGGACTCCACAAGTGGTTGTGAATTCCTTGTTGACAAAGGCAGGATTTGAGAGCACCGAGAAATCATCTGTGGAAACATTGACAGAGATGCTACAGAGCTACATCTCAGAAGTCGGGAGAAGTGCCAAGTCTTACTGTGAGCACACAGCCAGGACCCAGCCCACACTGTGGAATGTCCTGGTCACACTGGTTGAAATGGGGTTCTATGTGGACACTCTTCCTGCTTATGCAGAACGGTCTCAGAGCATGGTCATCACTGCACCTCTGGTGACCAATTAGCCAGTGACACCCAAGGCCCTCACTGCAGGGCACAACAGACCCCACCCACCACACATCTCCAGTCATTTTCCTGAGTTTCCAGATCCCCACACCTACTTCAAAACTCCCACATAACTTGAACCTGTGTCTGACTACCAGGTCCTGAGAGAGAAGGCTGTATCTCAGAGGCAAGTTGTGGATCGAGCACTCACCTGCTTCATGTCCAAGACAGGCAAGACCCAGAGTCTTTTCAAGGATGATGTCAGCACTTTCCCCTTGATTGCTGCCAGACCCTTCACCATCCCCTACCTCACAGCCTTGCTTCTCCCTGAGCTGGAGATCCAGCAGATGGAGGAGACAGACACAGAGAATATCACTCTTCCTATCAGCACCAAGAATTCCAAAGCTGAGAAGGAAAACTTCTCCTAGTCTGGCAGCGGGAAGAGAGAGGGGAGCATCATGGATAACCCCTATCAGCAGCCTCTGAAAAAGCCCAAGATCTGCAGGAAGTCCCTCTGCTGAGCTGAGATGGAAACTACCCTGGAAGAGGGAAGACACTGCTTTTTAGGGGACGTGAAATCAGAGAGAAGAAGACAGTGAGGTCCTTTTGGCCCTGCCCTTGCTGGATCATTTTAGTAGCAGCCTTCTATGAAGACAACCTGTTATGCAAACAGGCCAGGGGACTACTAGTGACTTCCTTGATTAAAAGACAGGACTTGATTCCTTTGAAACCTGAAGGGTCAGGGAAGGCAGAAGGAAGAAAAGGGTGGGATGCCCTGTGCCCTGCTGGGAAGACTACTGCCAAGTGTATCTTCCAGGCCACCAGGATCCCACTGGATCAACCACAAGAATCATGGTATTGATTTTTCAGCACAGAACCTCATTCTCACTTCTCTCTGTACCTGGGCCCCAAGATCCCTCCTGAGCTGATGACTTTGTAACCTTCATCATGTTAGAGTGGTGGGGACAGGTGGAAATTGAAATCCAGAGGATCATCCTCATTTCACTCTCTCACCCCAACCTCATGTGTATTTTGGAGACAGGGTCTCGCTCTGTAGCCCAGGCTATCCTAGAAGTTCCTGTGTATCCCAGGCTCAGTTATTCTCTTACCATGTGCTATGATTTCATGTGTGAGACATCAAGCCTGGCTTCCTTGTTGCTCTCTGGAGTCTTTGGTCCCTTGCCTGGAGGAATAGAGCTCTGTGTCTGGAAATGAGGGAAGGACTGGGAATGGTGAGAATGTGAGCTTCCTTGGCTCTGATCCAGACAGGAGTGTTCTAATGTTGATTCAGAACTTCTAGGTCAGAAGAGAAAGACTGTCTGTGTGGATTTAGGGAACCTGTGATATACTTGGCAACTCATGGCCCAGTCAATTGAAATCCAGTCCCCAGGTCAGACAGGAGGAAGCACATCTTGCTGTCCCCAATGCTTCTAGTCAGCAATTCTGTACTTCTGCACCATTATCATGGTCTGAAGCCCACACCTGTTGAGCTTGTTTTGTGAGGTGGGAATGGGAGGGGCCTGCTGCTGCTGCCCCTGACCTTGGAACTGCACCACTGTGATTTCTCTTAGAGAGATGTTGGAACAGTGACTTGAATCTTGTGTTGTCATATAGAATTCTCAATGAACTTCTATATATTTCTATTTTTATAAGTTAGAGAGTCTTTTTAGAGGGAAAAATAAAGACTGATTTATGAAAAAAAAAGATTTGTGTTACAGAGTGGGTACTTTCTTTCTAATGTAATTTCTCACTCCCTTCTTCCCCTCACCCCAAGTACAAAAGGACACATGGTCTGAAAGGACAAATTTGGCATGGTGCTGTGTCAGGTTTATAAGGCTAAAAAAATTGATCCTCAGAAGGCATATACATTATCCAATTATTAATGTCAGAAGAATACCATAGAAAGAAGAGTTGAAAAGAGTGAGCCAGTTAGATGCTGGATGTCAATTTAACTGGCCTCCCCTAAAACAGTTCCTAGAGCCTTTTTATTCCAGGTACTCATTACATTCAAGTGTCTTCTGTTCCTCTCTCATGCAAGTAGACTGAAGACAGATACTTCACAAATACATTCTCATTTAGACTGATGGGATTTTCAGAAGTTTCTCACATGGTTAAGAAACTTGCCTTGAAGATGCCCAAGGGGTCCTGGATCCCACATCCACACATCTAAACAGTTGCCACTAGATTTGCACAGTATAGGATGTGTTTACACACTGTAGCTGTATGTTAATACAGAACTGAAACCCTGAAGCCAAAGTCATCTTTGGCAAGATGCTTCAATGATGGAGTCTGGGATCTTTCTTGAGAGGGCAGCACAGGCCATCTGAAACTAACACATGCTATTGGTGTGATACATCTGAAAAACACAAGCTAGTCCATGTTACACGTTGACTTTTGTGAGCAGGAACTCATTCTTAGGATTTCCATTTCTCAAAAAGAGGCCTCTTCCCTCCCCAACCTTCCCCCCAAGTATATATACACACTAGAGCACAACTCTAGCCCACATGAAGGTTCCCTATGCAGGCAATCTCATCACCACTGATTCTGTGATGAGCTGTTTTCATAGATCAATTTGGATGTTGCCAAGTCTGGCCAGAAGAATAACTTCGCCTAGAGAAGACTCATGAAGAATGCCAACCAGCTTCTGTTCAGGTGGGATCTCTGCCTCAGCCCTGCTCCCCCCTCTCTGTTTCCAAACCCTGCCCCATCTCAGAAAACCTCTTGCAGAGATGCTCAAGACCACACCTACAGGTGAAACTGCCCCTAGGAGTATGGCCATGTAGCTTTTCAGTCTTTTCTCAGTCTCCTCAGGACCAAAAAAGGCATTCAGGAGTGTTTTACTCATTAAACCTGGACTTTTAATTCTGTTTGTTTGTTTGTTTGTTTGTTTGTTTGTTTGTTTGTTTTTGAGACAGTTTTTCTCTGTAAGCTTTGAAGCCTGTGCTGGAACTTATTCTATGGTCCAGGCTGGCCTCTAAGTCAGAAATTTGCCTGGCTCTGCCTCCCAAACTCTGGGTTTAAAGACATACTCCACCACCACCCAGCATTCTTAATTCGGTTTGATTTCGAGTACTGCACCAGTAGACAGGTGGAAAGGCTTAATATCGGGGTATAGAAACCTTTCAGCTTGCAACTTAGCACATACAACACAAGCTCCATCCCAGCAATCCACCATATACCACATCAGGTTCAGCTTGCCTAGTTTCACGGCAATAAGTCATTATGAGGAGGCATCAAGACCATGGCTAAATATGGATGAGGAAAGATCAGAGAATTGCAAACTTTAGGTATAGACTGAACTATCATTCCATCATTCTGAGTGTTGTGCCCAGATTGAGACCCCCAGAGAGACCTCCAAAGATGAGCATACTGGAATGCAAAAGCCAGGTTTTAATTCAGGATATTTGGGAGCAATACAAGCCTAGGCAGGAACTTCCTCCAACATATCTAATGCAGTGGAGGCTGGAGAAAGGGCCCAGCCTAAATTGTGCACAGCTTTAAAAGCAAAAACCACAAGATTCAAATAGCAGGGGATTTCTATACATGTACATATCTGATTGGCTCCTTTATAGGGACTTTCCAGAAATGGTGGTATAATCTACTCTAAAAGGGGTGGATCCGGTCACTGTTTCTCATGGCTACCCTCAGGTGGGGACATTCTATGGTTAAACAATCACCATGGAGGTCAGGATTGGGCCATTCCATGGTCACACAGTCACCATCACATGATTAACTTGTTATCCTGTCAAAATAGAGGAGCTTTGGTCTCACATGTCACCCTTCTCATGAAAATGGAAACCAATCATGGCTTTTGGACAGTTATCTAGTAAGTATCCCTCTCTAATGATGGACAAGAAGAGTTGGCCATCTTGTCTCTATGTCATTGAGGGTTTTTTTTTCCCTAGCATTTGAGCCTTTTCTGAACAAGAAACATGAGACAAGGTATTCTCTTCTGGTACTGCTTCAAGCTGGCATTGGGGCACCATTGTCAGGGCCCCCAAAAGGATGAAAGACTGTTCAAAGGTGGGCAATTGGGCATTTGTCAGAAGCATGTGTCTCTCTGACCTTGTAGAGACATGGAACAATCATGTTGACTGGGCTGATCTGTAGCTAGAGTTTTCCTACCGGGCCCACAGTCAGGACAAATCTCTCTCACCCGCCAGTCCCACAGCCGCTCAGACCCAACCAAGTAAACACAGAGACTTATATTGCTTATAAACTGTATGGCCGTGGCAGGCTTCTTGTTAACTGTCCTTATATCTTATATTAATCCATTTCTATAAATCTATACCTTGCCACATGGCTTGTGGCTTACCGGCGTCTTTACATGCTGTTTGTCATGGTGGCGGCTGGCAGTGTCTCCTCAGCTTTCCACTTCCCAGAATTCTCTCCTCCTTGTCCCGCCTATACTTCTTCCTGCCTGACCACTGGCCAATCAGTGTTTTATTCATTGACCAATAAGCAACATGTTTGACATACAGACCATCCCACAGCACTTCCCCTTTTCTTTTTTTTCAAAAAGGAAGGTTTTAACATTAACATAGTAAAATTACATATAATTTGGGAATTTGGGCGTAGCTTCTCTTATTATTTCCTGCTGGAGGGGGGCGCTGTATCTTATGGGGACACAAAGGAAATTTTAGGATTATGGAGTAGTCCATGAGGCTGTATTGTCTGAGCCAGTTGCCTTCAAAATGTTCTGGATGTTGGATCATCTGGGCCATGGTGTCATCGGAGACCTCTCAGGGGGTCTTGGCTGGTCAAACCTGATGTATCCTAATCTGGAACAAATCCATAGCCTCTGGCTTTCTGTGGAAACAAAAGCAGAGCTTCCTTTCCAAAGCAACATATCCTTACATCCAAAATTTGAAGTCAAGGTACCTTTAAAATATACATTTTGGCTTAACTCAACAGCTTTTGCAATCAAATGTTTTTCTTCAGTTACGAATATCAAAGAGAACATAATCCAGATTCTCTGTGTGGTAGCCATCTTTATGTGGCTTATTTTTTATATTACCTTGAGCCTATTGCTTTAAACTGCAGCGTTCTAAAACTGAAACGGCACTATGGCTGCTGGCTCTGCCCACCTCAGCTTCCCAACATGGCGGCGATACTTTTACCACCAGCTCTGGGAGCCTTTGTGGGTCTATGCTTCTATCAAAGCAGCGTTTAGCTCAGAAACCTCTTTTTTTTTTTATTTTGTACTAGCAAAGGCTAAATCCACCACGCAGTTTAATGTGCCACTGGCAGACGCCTCATTCCCGCCATACTGCAGGTCGAGCGCGCACGCCAGGAACCCGCCATAGTGATTCAAACATGCAGGCTGCCGCTAACTTGAGAGAGACAACTAGGAACTGTTTTTAGCTCCATTTTAGTATCTTTTTTCTCAGGTTTTAGGTGGAAACTCTTGCCAACACGTTGGGCGCCATTTGTAGCTAGAGTTTTCCTACCGGGCCCACAGTCAGGACAAATCTCTGTCACACGCCAGTCCCACAGCCGCTCAGACCCAACCAAGTAAACACAGAGACTTATATTGCTTACAAACTGTATGGCCGTGGCAGGCTTCTTGTTAACTGTCCTTATATCTTATATTAATCCATTTCTATAAATCTATACCTTGCCACATGGCTTGTGGCTTACCGGCGTCTTTACATGCTGTTTGTCATGGTGGCGGCTGGCAGTGTCTCCTCAGCTTTCCACTTCCCAGAATTCTCTCCTCCTTGTCCCGCCTATACTTCTTCCTGCCTGACCACTGGCCAATCAGTGTTTTATTCATTGACCAATAAGCAACATGTTTGACATACAGACCATCCCACAGCACTGATCCACAGCAGATTTCAGCAAGTCCAGAGCTCAAAGTCCTCTGGAGCAGTGGAGTCAGCAACTGAAACTTGGAGGTGTCTGCCAGACAAGTAGAAATCTGTTGAGACAAACTTAAACTAGGAAGAGAAGTTAAAATTTAGGAACTTATTTGGAACACTTAGGCCCATTTCCTCAGTAATTGGAAAGAGCAAGATTCCAAAGACCAAAAGATAGAGAAAATACCATCCTTAGGAATAAGCTGTACATATCTGGGTCTTTTTGAACTATCTGAAGTGGATCCAAGTTGTATGACTCTTTTAATCCTCTGATGCCTGCACAAAATATTTTACAAAATGACATAAAAATTTAACTACATTAGTATTACCTATCTGTCCTGAAATCCATATCATAGGCAAAGCAGGTAATGGGAATCTATAAGACAGGAAGAATGGACTCATAACTTTGAGCTCCAACAAGAATTACAGATTTTGGTTAAAATACATTTTCCTTCTCACCAGAGAGCCAGGAATAAATTGGGCAGAGATTAGGGGCCTGATGTGAAGCACTTTTAGGTTGATATTTAGATGACAACTAAAATAAATCTAAAATGTTGAGCTTGTGGCTGAACAGTCAGTAGTCATTGCTCTACCAGCTTATCAGAACTCTACTAAATGTAAATGTTAATCTCTAAACTGTTGTATCAAAGAACAGGAGAGCAATCTGAAATGCGAATTTTTTTTTTGGCAAAATCCTTTTTTTTGGAGATCGTCAAAGCTTAGAAGCTTTCATATCCTCAGAACCTTCTTAGACTTATATTTGAAACTTTATGACTTATTTAAACTTTTACATCTGAGAACATTTTCTGAAAAATGAGCTAACAAGCTGGCTATAGTCTTGTAGAAGGATCTGGTTGTCTGATGCTGTCAAGCTGACAAAGTCATAGCTAGCCTAGCCATCAGTGCTATCAGAGATCTGAGAAGGATAAATTATATCTGAGTGCAAACCAAGCAGCTTCCAATCCTATAAATGACAGGGACCAGGCCACCCAGGTCTCCATAGCTTTGTAGGCCTCATACATAATCTTCTTTGAAGACTTTGGATCACTACTGGGATCTGAAAGTCTGTCTGATATAATAAACTTTTTGATCAATGTTTACATGCCATATTCTGCAGATCTCTGAAGTATGAGTGCTGTCCAGGTATGTCTGAATAGACAGACTTTGTTTCAAGTTACTTGTTTTATGCTCAACCCTGAAAACTTATGCAAGGCACTGAGTAAAGCTGTAATCTCTGTAAGCAATTACATCAGTACCTAGCATGACTACAATTAAAAAACTTGATTATTTAAGACTGACTATTTACTTATGTTCTCTAACAGTCTACAATAAGTAGCCTTAAAAACAATGATTTTAAATTGAAGCTCTTCTAGCAGCAAATATGGGTTCAGTAAAGAAACCAAAGCAAAATATCAATTTGAAACATATATGTGAATCAGTTTATCCACATAGGTTGAGCTTAACAAACTTAACAATTACAAGGAGGCTAGACAACATTCTTAAGCCTGAATGTACCTTGGGTAAGGAGAAACATTCTCTAGGGCACTGGCTCCCACCTTTTTCAATGTTATTTCATAACTTCAGTTTTGCCATTGTTATGAATCTCAATGCAAACATCTGACATACTGGTGGTCCTAGGCTTCCCCTGCAAAAAGATTTTTCAACTCCCAAAGGGTCAAGATTCATGGAGTCAGATACTGTTTCAAGCCCTTTGCCAGACTGCATAGGATATTGTCTTGCTGCATCAAAAGTAATGAACATCCCAGTTTCTGATTAGTATTTGTTGCTTATAGCTGTGACTCTAAATTTTAGTCTTTTATTTTAAGTCCAAATACTAACAATATGGAGCATTTTATAAACTGAAAATGTCCCATAGCCTTATAAAATTAAATATTTTAAAAACTATTCTTCTCAAATGTCTTTCTACAATATCAATAATAAAGTACCTTCTTTTACTTGCAAGCTTGGATTATTTTTTGACCCTACTCTTAGCAGCATATACATAGCCTACCTTCTAGATTCCAGCCTGTTCCATTTCATTGTGGCTGGTGCTTCTGGCAATGATCACCTGGCACTGACATTTCCAAAACTGCTAAGGTCCACCATTGCAACTGGACTCCTTGGAACTGTAGCCCTGCCATACATTACAAACCTCAGCTGTTTCCTAGGATTCTTTCATGTCTTTCAAACCATTCTCATTTTACATGGGTAAATCTTAAATTACAAAGTTTAGCTGCCAGCGCAAAGTTAATTGCTGTGTATAAAAGCATTGATGTTTCGCTCTAATATTTATCAAATACCTTATTTATTAGATGTATGTTGTCATCTATTAAATTCTCTAAAAGCTTGGTGTTGAACACTTGGAAAAGATATATGTACTTAGGTGTAAATGTCTAAGTTAGCTTTTGTTAACCTGAATGGATCTTTATGATCTTAGTAAGAGATGGCTGCCCATGAGGTTACCAGCCAAGATGGAGGAAAGCCATGTAGTTGCTGTTTAAAGCATGTTTTTCTAAACAATAATTACTTGTACACATACTCACAGTTGGATTCAAGTTACACACACATACATAGAATTAAAGCTACCTTACACTTACACTTTATCCTTCTCAGATCTCTGATAGCACTGATGGCTGGGCTAGCTATGACTTTGTCAGCTTGACAGCATCAGACAACCAGATCCTTCTAAAAGACTATAGCCAGCTTGTTAGCTCATTTTTCAGTAAATGTTCTAATACATAAAAGTTTAAATAAGTCATAGGTTCAAATATAAATCTAAAAAGGGTCTGAGGACACAAAAGCTTCTAAGCTTAAGGATCTCCAAAAAAATGATTTAAAATAAAAAAAATGTTTCAGATTGTTCTCCTGTTCTATGATATAACAGTTTAGAGCTTAACATTTAATAGAGTTCTGATAAGCTGATAGAGCATTGACTACTGACTGTTCAGCCACAAGCTCAACATTTTAGATTTATTTTAGATGTCATCTAAATAAAAACCTAAAAAGTACTTCTCATCAGGCCAGAAAACTCTGCCCAATTTATACCTGGCTCTCTGGATAGAAGGAAAATGCACATACTTTAATCCAAATCTGTAGTTCTTGCTGGAGCTCAAAAGTATGAGTCCACTCCTGCTATTTTACAGATACCATTTACCTACTTTGTCTATGATATGGATTTCAGGACAGATAGGTCATACTAATGTATCTAAAATTTTCATGTACTTTTAGAAGATATTTTGTGTAGGCCTCAGAGGATTAAAAGAGTCATAAAACTTGGTTCCACTTTAGACAGGTCAGAAAGACCCCAGATAAGTACTACTTATTGCCAAGGATAATATTTTCTATCTCTCCTGGTCTTGGGAGTCCTGCTCTTTCTAATTACTAAGGATATGGGCCTAAGTGTTTCAAATAATTTCCTAAATTTTAACTTCTGTTCCTAGTTTAAGTTTGTCTCAAAGGCTTTCTATTTAGCTGTCAAACACCTCGAAGTTTCTGTTGCTGACTCCACTGGACTTGAAAGCTGATGTGGATCAGCCCAGCCAACGTGATTGTTCCCTGTCTCTACAGGGTCAGAGAGACACATGCTTCTGACAAATGCCACATTGCCCAGCCTGTGACCAATCTTTCAGGCTTTTGGGGGGCCTGAAAATGGTGCCCCAATGCCAGCTCAAACAGTTCTAGAAAAGAATATATCGTCCCATATTCCCTGTTCAGAAAAGGCTAAAATGCTGGGTCAAAAGGAAACTCCCTGGCATAGAGACAAGAGGGACAACACTACATGGCCATTATTAATGAGGAATACTTCCTAGCTAACTACCCAAAACTCATGATTGGGTTCCATTAGGCACATGAGAAGGGGTAATGTGAGACCAAAGCTCCTCTATTTTTACAGAATAACAAGTTAATCAAGGGATGGTGACTGTGTGGCCATGGAATGTCCCAGTCCTGGTCTTCATGGTGATTGTTTAACCACAGAATATCCCTACCTGAGGGCAGCCAATGAGTAGAGGTGATGGGCAATCACACTTTTATAGGTAAGATTAAACCAAGATTTCTAGAAAGTCCCTAGAAATGATCCAATCAGAAATGTACATATATGGAAATCCCCTGCTAATGTAATCATGTGGCTTTAGCCTTTAAAAGCTGTGCACAATTCAGGCTGGGCACTTCCTCAAGCCTCCACTGCATTGGATGTGTTGGGCAAAGTCCCTGCCTAGGCTTATATTGCTCCCAAATATCCTGAATTAAAGCCCAAATTTTATATTTCAGTATGCTCCTATTTGGAGTTCTCTCTGGGGGTCTCGATCTAGGCACAACACTCAGCCTGATGGAATGATAGCTCAGTCTATACCTAGTGTTTGCAATTCTCTGATCTTTTCACATCCGTATTTGGCTTTAGTCTCAAAGCCTCATCATAATGATTTATTGCTGTGATACCAGTCAGGCTGAACCTGATGTGGTATGGTGGACTGTTGGGATGGAGCTTGTGTTATATGTGATAAGTTGCAAGCTGAAAGGTTTCTATACCCCGATATTAAGCCTTTCTACCTTTCTACTGGTACAATAATCCAAATCAAACCAAATTAAGAATGCTGGGTGTGGTGGGGCACACCTTTAATCCCAGCACTTGGGAGGCAGAGCCAGGCAGATTTCTGAGTTAGAGGCCAGCCAGGTCTATAGAATGGATTCCAGGACAGGCTCCAAAGCTTACAGAGAGAAACTGTCTCAAAAACAAAACAAAAAAGAATTAAAAGTGCAGGTTTACTGGGTAAAACCCTCCTGGTTGATTTTTGGTCCTGAGGAGACTGAGAAAAGAGTAAAAATCTACAAGGCCCATTCTGCCAGGGGCAGTTTCACCTGTAGGTGTGGTCTTGAGCATCTCTGCAAGAGGTTTTCTGAGATGGGGCTGGGTTTGAAGACAGAATGGGGTGGAGGGCTTAGGTGGAAATCCCACCTGAACAGAAGCTAGTTGGCATTCTTCATATGAGCCTTCTCTAGGAGAGGTTATTCTTCGGGCGAGGCTTGGCAAAATCCAAATTGATCTATGAAAGCACCTCATCATAGAATCAGTGGTGATGAGATTGCCTACACAAGGAAGCTTCATGTGAGGCCCAAGTGTGTGGTCTACTATATATATATATATATATATACATACACATATACATATACACATATATACATATATACACACATATAATGGTGTAAGTGCCTGTCTTACATGGGAGGTTGCGGAGGGAAGAGGCCTCTTTTTTGAGAAATGGAAATCCTGAGAATGAGTTCCTGCTCACATAAGTCAATGTGTAACATGGACAAGCTAGTGTTTTTCAGACCAATCACATGAATAGCATGTGACAGTTTCAGATGCCCTCTCCTGCTCTCTGCAGAAACAGCCCAGACTCCATCATTGAAGCAACTTTCCAAAGATGACTTTGGCTTCAGGGTTTCAGGTCTGTATTAACATACAGGTACAGTGTGTAAACACATCCTATACTGTGCAAATCTAGTGGCAACTGTTTAGAAGTGTGGATGTGGGATCAAGGATCCCTTGGGCATCTTCAAGGTAAGTTTCTTAACCATGTGAGAAACTTCTGAAATTCCCATTAGTCTAAATGAGAATGTATTTGTGAAGTATCTTTGCTAGTAGAGGTTAAAGGAATCTGTCTTCAGTCTACTTGCATGAGATGGGAACAGAGCAGACTTGAGTGTAATGAGTACCAGATATTAAAAGGCTCTAGGAACTTCTTTAGGGAGGCCAGTTAAATTGACATCCAGCATCTAATTGGCTCACTCTTCTCAGACTCTTCATTCTATGGAATTCTTCCGACATTGAAAATTGGACAATGCCTATGCCGTCCTAGGATCAGTTTTTTAGCCTTACAGACCTGACACAGCACCATGCCAAATTCTATCCTTTCAGACCATGTGTCCTTTTGTACTTGGGGTGAGGGGAAGAAGGGAGTGAAAAAGTAGTTAGGAAGAAAGTACCCTGTCTGTAACACGAATCTTTTTTTTCATAAATCAGTCTTTATTATTCTCTCTAAGAAGACTCTCCAAACTAATAAAAAATAGAAATATATAGATACACATTGAGAATTCTATAAGTCAACACAACACGATTCAAGTCACTGTCCCAGCATCTCTCAAAGAGAAGTCACAGTGGTGCAGTTCCAAGGTCAGGGGCAGCAGCAGGCCCCTCCCACTCCCACCTCACACAACATGCTCAAGAGGTGGGGGCTTCAATGATAATGGTGAGGAGTACAGACGTGCTGATTAGAAGCATTGGGAACATCAAGTTTTGGTAACTTCTGTCTGACCTGGAAACTGGATTTCAATTGACTGGGACATGAGTTGCCAAGTATATCACAAGCTCTCCAAATCCACACAGACATTCTTCCGGTTCTGACCTGGAAGTTGTGAGTCTCCATGAGAACACTCCTGTCTGGTCCAGAGCCAAGGAAGCTCACTTTCTCACCTTTTCTAGTCCTTCCTTCAGTTCCAGACACAGAGCTGTTTTCCTCCAGGCAAGGGACCGACAACTCCAGAGAACAGCAAGGAAGGCAGAGCCTCCCTGGCTGATTATTGGAAGCCAGGCTTGACGTCTCACATCTGTAATCATTGCACATGGCAAGAGAATCACTGAGCCTGGGATACACAGTGACTTCTGGGATAGCCTGGGCTACAGAGAGAGAACCTGTCTCCAAAGCACACGTGGGGGTTTGGTGAGAGAGTGAAACGAGGATGAGGATGAGAAGAAGCCGCAGCCAACGTGGAATGTGGAGGGAAAAATTAAACACTGGCTCAGCATTCCAATCCAAGGAAGGACTGATCCTCCGGATGTCAGTTTCTACCTGTCCACACCACTCTTCCTTGTGTTTGGTTTTTCAATCCTTCTTTTCAAAACCAGCCAGCTTGCCAGTATCTTTCTTGAGGCACGATTCATGATTACTGGGAAAAGTGAGTGATGGCATCTACTCTCCAGGGAGGTGGAGATAGGCAGATTCAGACTTCCTTCTTGAAAAACGCATGGATTCAGCAGGACCCTCTCAGCAGACTCCCTCCAGCGAGTGGGAATGTGGCTTTCCACGACCAGTTATATTTCTCACCTAAGCCTAGCCATCAAAACAAGTCACACCCTCTTCCTGGTGCTTATAATCTGTGGCTCCTCTACCAAGCGCTGGGGGAATTAACTATACTCTAGGCTCTGGTCAGACCATAGTTCTCAGAAGTTCCCAGAAGGGTGCTCCGACCTAAATGTTTCAAGGGGGAATGATACCTTCTGCTGTCAGCTCTAATCAAATGCTGGTCAGAGATTCAAGGCTGCTGTGATGGCTGTTGTCACCTTTATTAACACAGGGACTCCTAGCTCCTGCCAGCTCCAGATCAAAGTTGCAGTGCATGCTTGTTTCTAACATGAAGAGGGATACAAAGTCACCACCTCAGCAGGGCTCTTGGGGCCCAGGTGCAGAGAGAAGTGAGAATGAGCTTCTGGGATGAGAAATCAATGTCATGATTCTTGTGGTTCATCCAGTGGGATCCTGGTGGCCTAGAAGATACACTTGGCAGTAGTCTTCCCGGCAGGGCACAGGGCAGAGGACCCTTTCCTTCCTGCCGCCTTCCCTGACCCTTCAGGTTTCAAAGGAATCAAGTCTTGTGATTTAATCAAGGAAGTCCCTAATAGTCCCCTGGCCTGTTTGCATAACATGTTGTCTTCATAGAAGGCTGCTACTAAAATGATCCAGCAAGGGTAGGGCCAAAAAGTTCTCACTAACTTCAGAGGATTTCACACCCCCAGAAAAGCAGTGTCTTCCCCCTTCCACTGCAGTTTCCATCTTAGCTCAGCAGAGGGACTTCCTGCAGATCTTGGGATTCTTCACAGGCTGCAAATAGGGGTTATCCATGATACTCCCCTCGCTGTTCCAGCTGCCAGACAAGGAGGAGTTCTCCTCATCTCCGGAATTCTTGGTGCTGATAGGAAAAGTGATATTCTCTGTGTCTGTCTCCTCCATCTGCTGGATCTCCAGCTCAGGGGGAAGCAAGGCTGTGAGGTAGGGGATGGTGAAGGGTCTGGCAGCAATTGAGGGGAAAGTGCTGACATCATCCTTGAAAAGACTCTGGGTCTTGCCTGTCTTGGCCATGAAGCAGGTGAGTGCTTGCTCCACATCCTGCCTCTGAGATGCAGCCTTCTCTCTCAGGACCTGGTAGTCAGACACTGGTTCAAGGTATGTGGGAGTTTTGATATCGATGTGGGGATAGGAAACTGAGGAAAATGGGTAGGGATTTGTGGTGGGTGGGGTCTGTTGTGCCCTGCAGTGAGGGCCTTAGGTGTCACTGGCTGATTGGTCACCAGAGGTGCAGTGATGACCATGCTCTGAGACCGTTCTGCATAAGCAGGAAGAGTGTCTACATTGAACCCCATTTCAACCAGTGTGACCAGGACATCCCACAGTGTGGGCTGGGTCCTGGCTGTGTGCTCACAGTAAGACTTGGCACTTCTCCCGACTTCTGAGATGTAGCTCTGTAGCATCTCTGTCAATGTTTCCACAGATGCTTTCTCGGTGCTCTCAAATCCTGCCTTTGTCAACAAGGAATTCACAACCACTTGTGGAGTCCTCCTCCAGGCCAGATGATAGTTATCAGCAGGGTTATTGGACTGTTTGCTTCCTGATCTCATTCTGGAGCCACCAGGCCCAACCGCCTTGTCGGCCATCTTGCTCTTGCCTACTGCCCTGTAATAGAAATCTAAAAAGGGACAGGAGGCGGTGGCAAACTCCTAAGGCAGAGTCAGGCTGATCTCTGTGAGTTCAGGCCAGCCTGGGCTACAGAGTGATTTCCAGGAAAGGCACCAAAGCTACACAGAGAAACCCTGTCTCAAAAAACAAAACAAAACAAAAAATAAAAATAAAAAACTCAAAACCAGATATTTGTGTGAAGAACTGAGAGATCAGAGTAAAAGGACGAGCCACAGCTAAACTCACATCCACAACTCCTGAATGAATCCTATTTCCACGAAGCTTCAGACAGTGAAAGATTCTGAATTCTGACCCAGTGGATCTCAGCTGAACTGCATCTATTTTTTGGTCCTCATTCTTATACCTCTCTGCTGCCTGAAGTCACTTCTGGGGATTAAAGGTGTGTGTCTTTCCCAAGCAGGACATGTGATCTCAAGTGCTGGGATTAAAGGTGAGTGTCAACACGCCTGGCTGTTCCCTGTGTGGCCTTGACCTCTGCCTCCAAAGTGATAGGAGTAAAGGCTTGTGTGCCACCATTTTGTAACCTCTTTCTAATCTAGTGGCTGTTTGTTCTCCGACTCCCAGATAAGTTTTAGTAGGGTACACAATTGATTGGGGATGTGAAGGCAATACAGATCCCATCTTAGGGATTTGGAAAGGACTGTGTTGTGCTAGGGAAAACCTCTAGATTCCAGAGGGACCCAAGTAATCCCCCAGCTCTCTGTTCCTTGAATCTACAGCAAGCTGGCACTTGTTTCCAGGGGCTCAAACTCTGCTCAAGAGCTGACTAAATTTTTCTGCTTTGCAGGCAAACTCTCCAAGCAAGATGGCCTTCTGCCTCCTTGGGGAATGAGGACTCAGAAGTCAGAACAGCTCTACCATTCCTTTGGACCATAATCTTGAACTGGAATATTTTTTTAACAAAGACAGACTTATAGTTTATTTTGTATTTTTTTTAAAAATAAATACACTTTACATGAAAGACAAAAACCTTTGATTTGTAATTTCCACACTGGGAAGAAAGGGAAGGAAATAAAGACTTTTGACAAACTGAATTACAGAGAGGGAGTGACTTTATAGCCCTAAAGTTTTCGACTCCACAAAACCAAGGTCCACACAACTGCTACCTGGCCACCAAGGGAGGGAGTTAGGCATTTTTCTAGTAGCAGGCCACCCGTTCTATTCCTGTTCTGGCACAAAGGAAAATGATTAACTTGAGTCAACCAAACAGTTTTAAAAAATCATATATTATATTTATAATAAAATATTCTTGATCCTTATCAATTTATGAAACCACAATTTTCCTCTTTATTTAAATAGATATGTAAAATGCCTCTACATTGTTCTTTAGACATCATTTTCTTCCAAATGAAGTGCAGGAATAGACTGGTGGAATGAAGTTCAGACCCTCAGTTATAAATGCTACTTTCTTTTTTTTCTTTTTAAAGTTTATTAAAAAACAACTTCTTGTTCTTAGTAAAGAACATTATACAAAGAAAATACACTGTGAAATACCCAGAGACATGTTTGTTTGTTCCCTTGGGGAAAGCTGTGTCCATCCTAGGAGGTGGGGATGCAAACTAGGACCTGGTCTCGAGAGTCTTCTTATTTATTTAATTTGTGGTTGACATTGCTTTCAGAAGGGCCCTCAGATGCGAGGGAGACTCTAAATCATAGTCCTCAAATGCAGGGAATACAGTTGCTCAACATATTACCAAGGGGACAGCAAAAGGCAGGCTTTCTGAATCCATTCACTCAGTTTCTCCCACCTGCCAAGATTCTCTTCAAAGTGAGGACTGGCAAGTCACTCATTCAGAGATAAGATGATGTCATCTTCTAAATCAGAGTTGTCTGAGCTGTCGTCCACCAGGATCAATTCTAATTCCTCCTCTGCATCAGAGTCTTCATCTTCCTCATCCTCTTCCTCCTCTAGATGGCTTGCTAGCTCCTCATCAGAGGGAGAGAAGTCATTGTCCCCATCCTGTCCTCCGTTCTCACTGTTGTAAGCCTCCTCCATTTCTGCCTCCAGCGGCTGGTCAGTGTCAAGTTCCTCTCCATCATCAGTGTCATCATCATCCTCCTCTTCCTCCAGTTCTTCCACTTCTGAGTCCTCCTCTTCATCTTCTTCCTCTGCCAGACGCTGCCTGCCCACTTCATAAAGCCTGCATACTGTGTCCATGTTAGGGGCATCCATACTGCCTTGATTCTCAATGACAGCAAGATAGCAATCTCTGGTGTCTGTACACAAGTCAAAGATGTTTCGTTTCACATCAATAGTTGCTATGGGTTTGTAATCAGTTGCAAGAAATGTTCGGAAGGATGACCCAAAGGGACTCCTCATCCTCTCCTCCAAGAAGTCATCTTCATCATCTGCCTGCAACATTGCTCCATACATCACTGTCCCTGCGTGGTTAAAAACCACTCGACATTGATCCAAAGCAGGAACAGTGTGTAAAAGATGGAAAGTTCGAAGGTCCCAAATCTCTGTGTTGATGATGACCTCCAGCCCATTGGGATGGAAAACACCACTGATATTCCTGTTGAACTTGTCAAACTTGTGGATGGCCTGTGCAGAGCGGACATCCCAGAGGACCCCATCATTTAAGACAAGATCATCTGTAGGATTAAAGGTGGCACAGTTCCTCTTGTAGTTGTTGGCAAGATCTGGCTTAAACAGAGTCAACAGCTTGGTGCCAGTCTCAATATCATAAATATGGGCAATGTCTCCTTTTGTGCCTATGACCTGATCCTGAGAGTACTTACTGAACTCAACATAATGATCTTCTCTGAAGGAATGCTTCATATCAAATACTGACCTCATCCCCCAAAGTGCAGACAAAGGCTGGCTCCAAGTGGCAGATGTCAGAAGTAAGGACCCATCCCTGGAAGGTTCAAGGTGTGTGATGACTGAGTTGTGACAGTTGTAGCTGGCCTCTTCCTGTCCACTAAATACATTGTAGAGCTTCAGCTGCCCTTTATAGGTACCAAGCATCAGGAACTGCTGTTGGGCTGAGAATGCACAACACATGAAGCCACTCTCTTCTTCATGAGCTTCCCGGAACACTGAAATAGGACAAAATCTCCTGAAGATAAGTTGCCTATCAAAGCATCTGCCATCTACTCCTTCATATTTTGGAGACAATGCTCTGTTGTTTAGCCTAGAGGTAAAGTTTCTAGGTGCTTGCCTCCTTTGTTTTGGCTCAGGACACTGGTGAGTAGTAAAGAGAGAAAAAGGTGGACATGTGGAAATGGGGTTCTTACAGCGAGCATGTTGCTCCCTAAGATGCTCTGTGATGATACTGTCCAGTGTTGGTGGGGAAGGAAGATGTCTATCCCATGGTGTTTTTACAGCAGGGCTCTGGCTGTATGTGCTGTGGTCAGACTTCTGCTGCAGCACTTGAACTTTTCTGCCATTGCACAGTGATGACCTCTTTCTCCTAAAACAGATCCCTCCAATCAAAGGGGAGTTGCCTGCATCTGATGTGCCAGGCAAAGCCAGTGAACCCTGGGACGGGCATGGCAGAGGATGGGCAGGGGGAGCAGGGAGGGCAGAAGGAGCAGAAGCACCCACAGCTGAATTGTTGCACAGTTGACTAGCAATGCCATTGGCAATCTGAGGCGACCAGGGAAGAGAGACAGGAGAAGCAGCAGCAGTCACTGGGGTGAAGGCAGAAGAACGGGAGGCTACAGTCTTGGGCAAGTCGGCCTCTCTGGTCAGCACAGTGGCTGTCTCTCCAAGCCCTTTAGAAATGAGATGGTTTCTTATCAACAGGAGCAGTTCTTTCTCAGGGAAGGAGATCCTTGACTGGGCAACAACACTTGCTTTCTGTAGCCCTGTCAGGGACACATCAGTGCCAACCAGAAGAGGCTTTCCTGACACTCGCTCAATGAGCTCCGCTGCGTAGTTGCAGAACTTGACATGGTCGCTGTGCTTGTCCTGCAGCACTGGCTCCTTCATCAGCTGTTGAATCTGGCAGCTACTAAAAAGGGGCAATTTGCTGATAATCTGTCGAACAGTGCTACTTCGAGACAAGCCCACTAGGGCCTTACAGGCCAGGGCCCGGATCTGGTCTGCATCTGTGATGGGCATTTTGATGGACAATAGGGACAAAAGCACCTTGATACCATTGTTGGACTGGATCACATTCCACATCTTGGCCAGGGTATGCTCACTCCGCTTGGGGGTCTGAGATAGCTTTCTCTGAGGAGTTCCAGAAGCAAATTTACCAATACTGGATATTGGGTTATCTGGGCCACATACACAATTGATGATAACTTGAAGGGCTGACTTCTGAATTTCAGCATCATGGATAAAGTCCTCACCATCGGCCACTCCCAAAATAATGCTGACACCTACAGTGGATACAGTAGAGCAATGCTCATCCAAGACCTTCACCGACTCTGCCAATTGCAGCTGGATTTTTGGCACCACAGTGAGGATAGCCAGGACATCCAAAGCAAAGCGCACAGTGTCATTCCTTGCAAAATAAATCTCCGAATAACGGGCGATAGAAATAAGCTGTAGCAAGAGCTGTACACAGGAAAACTTGAGGAAGACTTCAGCAGGTTCCCAATACAGCTGAGCTGGGCCATATTCTATCAAAAACTCCATCATTTCCACAATCTGCTCACGAGTGTATGAGCATGCCTTGTGTGGAGGTTGAGGGTGCACAAGAATAGCACCCTCAGTCCTCTCAAGTAACTGCTTGACTTGTTCCACTTTAATGGCCAAGTGAGCCTCAAAATACTTTCTCAGAGCCATGCAGGTATGTTTGCATCTTTGGCAGGTAGCAAGGATTTTATCTTCACTCACATGTGCACCCTGGTCTTCCAAATTTAAAATCTCCAAAGTACTGATCAAGTTCACTAGGCGACGCAGACCATCATAATGGTCAAAGAGCTCCAAGACAGCCCGGAATGAGAAGCAAACTGAGAAAAACATTGTAGCATAGCGGCATCCTGAAGCATGAGAACTTTCCATTAACCATAGGGCATAGTTCACCACATCAGATACAACATTATGGGGGTGCATGCAAACTCTTTCCATAGCATCCTGGTTGGAGGACAGGTAATACAGGCATGTAGATACACCAGTTGCAGCCATAGAAGGCCGAGGAATTTCCAGTAATTTCTGTACTCCACCATGTGCAACAAAGTCTATGGCAAATTTGTTATGGAGCAGGAGAGATGCTAGGTGCTTGAGTGCCTCAAAAGTAAGCAGGACATCATTAGTCTGTTTCAGATCAATATAAAACATCAACAATTCTCGGGATCCAAGTTGCATGAATATGGGAAGTAACTCCTGATACTCTGCTACAGGGGTCAGGTACTGGAGAAGAAGTCTCTGCTCAATAGTGGGAGTCATTGGATAGAGGGTATAATTGGTGCCAATCACCCAGGGGGACATTTCTGACCAGCTGCTATTAGACAGCTCTACAAACACACCATCTGGCTCAGAAGCAGAGAAACCCAACTTCTGCTGGGCCCTCCCAATGTTCTCTCTGTCACCATGCTTTGCAGATTTGTTCTTCTTGAATCCTGAGGCTTCCTCAGGCTTAGTGGCTGAGTTCACTCTAATACTGGTCTTCTGACTTGAATTCAGATGAAAGGAGATGTCCATATCTCTAGAAGTTTCTTTCTCTCCATCCACAACATCTACTGCCATGTCACCATAGTCCATATCCACAGCTTCCTCATCCAGAGGCAAACGTGGCTCTGATGAAAGCTTCTGTGGACTAGGACACTTCCCTTCCTGCCGCAAAGCCACTGCCTGAACTTGTAGCTCTCTCAGTCTGCGAAGCACTATTGCCACCAGCTGTGAATTTTCATCTCTGTAGCTTGCAGCAATCTCTTGATTTTCCATAGCACCTCCTAACAGTGCTGTAGAATATGTCTTCAGTGGCTGATCAGCCTCTTGGGCCCATTTGAATAGATTTTCAACAATTCCTTCCTCTTCTTGAAAGACAACTGCAGTTTCTAGACCTGGCATGATGTCCAGTAGCAGTCTGCAAGCTGCAGTATTTAAAGGGGGCTCTCTACTTGTCATCACATACCGGTTCATCAGTGCATTCATGAAATCATCATGCTTGGAGAATACTCTCAGCAAGTGGCCCAGCTTACACTCTGGATCAGCTCGACCAGGATGTCGATCATCAAATGGGTCTGGATCTCCTTTATGATATTCTTCATTTTCTTTTTCAATTAATTCTGACATCCTGGTAAGGATAGGTACCATATCCTGCCCACTGCCATGGTCCTCTTCCCACTGCTCCAGCAGGGCAGTGAGCTCAGCTTTGGAGTCCACATAGACCGCTACTGTAGTCATGGCTGGTCCCAGCTTAAGGCTCAAGAACCTTTCACAATGACTGGACTGGTCCACATCTGCTTTCAGCAAGTCCAGGGATCATAGTTGTTTGGAGCATGTTGTAGTCAGCAGCTGATGCTTAGATGTGTCTTTCAGCCAACAGGAAATCTGTTGAGAGAGATAGAGATGTGACAACTTGCATTTAAATCTTACATCATCTTTGAGGCTCACTGGCTTTGGGGACACAGTTACGAGGATAGCTGCCAGGTCCAAAAGGTCAGAGGCTTTCCAGGAGGCCTCTGTAGTTTTTTGCTACATTTCTCAGCTTGGAAGTTCACTGTGATAGTCTGAGAACTGAAGACAGTCTCAGAGCCATGGCATGTATCAAGGTACATGGTCTAGTAGGCCCTCAGGCCAGGAATTCCTGAGTGAAGGTCCAGCTTTAGAATTAGGGTTTGTGGTCTGAATATTGCTGGACTGTCCAGAAAATGTTAATCCCACCAATCAAGTATAAGACCACTACCACAGTTTCAAGCTAAATTTGAAGTAACTTTTAATTAAATACTGGCCAGGTGGATGGCATCTGCTCAGGTTCATACACAGATTTCCAGGAAATGGCCTCGAATATTTTCTTATCCCTTTAGAATCTGAGCTATATGTATGGATGAATATGGCTCCACCTTTTCCACCCCTTTAACATTGACATTGATCACAAATGTGTCTGTCGGCACAATTTTCATGATTACAAGTCTCAAGAGCACTGAACCTGCAAGATGGGTCCTTGAGAGCTACATTTCCAATATGGTGGACAGGTCATCTGACACTTTTTAGAGGCCAAAGAAATTAGATATACAAGGGTAAATCTTGCCTTTTCTCAAAACAGTTAGACTGGAAAATCACTTGGAGGTAATTAAGATTTTAGGAACAAATGAAGTAGATACATTTCAAAAATAGTTTTGGTGCCTGTCCTGGATCGTGGCTCCATAGATTAAGCTGGCCTCAAACTCAAAGAGATCCACTGGCTCTGCCCCTTGAGTGTTGGGATTAAAGGCCTGTGCCACCTCTGCCCAGCTTTTTTTCCTTTATTTTTATGTACCAACAAGTTTCCTCCCATGCCCCTGCCACTCCTATTTACCACCCCCACACCATCCCCAACTAGGTCCCCATCCAATCACTCCTCCTGTCTCCATTCAGAAAGGGGCAGGCCTCCTAAGAGCTTGAATATAGCATGGCACATGAAGTTCACTTAGTGTAAGAGGAATCATAAATGGTGATATTTAGCCGGGCGGTGGTGGCACACGCCTTTAATCCCAGCACTCGGGAGGCAGAGGCAGGCGGATCTCTGTGAGTTCAAGGCCAGCCTGGGCTACCAAGTGAGTTCCAGGAAAGGCGCACAGCTACACAGAGAAACCCTGTCTCGAAAAACCAAAAAAAAAAAAAAAAAAAAAGGTGATATTTAATAAAAAAAACTCAGATCTCGGTATTGGGGTGAATTCAGAAAAGGTCAGAGAATCAAAACAAGCCCCAGCTTAAAAAAAAATCTACCAGAGAAACCCTGTCTCGAAAATCTAAAAATAACGACAAAAACAATAAAAATAATTAAATAAATAACACAGAACCTGATACTCTGGTGAACATCTGAGAGATCAGAAGAATAGGAAAAGCCACAGCTAACCTTACCTCAACAACTCCTCATCGGATCCTGTTTCCAAGAATTTTCAGATTGTGAAATATTCTGAGTTCTCACCAGAATGGATCTCAGCTAAACTACTGATTAAAAAAAAAAACCTGAAGCTAAAAGCCTTAAGTTACTGGTCTTCATGCCTTATATACTTTTCTGTTTCCTGACATCACTTCCTGGGATTAAAGGTGTGTGTCACCATGCCTAGCTCTTCCCAGTGTGGCCTTGATCCCTGCCTCCAATGTGATAGGATTAAAGGCATGTGTGCCACCATTTTCTGACCTCTGTCTAATCTAGTAGCTGTTCAGTTCTGGGACACTCAGATAAGTTTTATTAGGGTACACAATTTATTGGGGATATGAAGGCAATACAGACCCCATCTTAAGGTAGGGCCACCTGCTGTCCTCAGTTCCAGAAAGGACCTCAGGAATGTGCCATGACAACTCAGAACAGATACAGGGCAGTATGCTCCTACAGACATTCTGTCTGGGGTTTATGGCCCTTGAAGATACCTAGATAATCCTGCTGAGCTGTCCAGATAATCCTGCTCAGTAAGTTGTGGCATACAAGGCTTGTAAGCACTGAACTTGCAAGATGGGTCCTTGAGAGCCACATTTGCACAATGCTGGAGATGTCATCTGACACTTTTTAGAGGATAAAAGAAATGAGAAATACAAGGGTAAATCTTGCCTTTTCTCAAAACACTTTGACTGGAAAAGCACTTAGAGGTAATTAAGATTTTAGGAACAAATGAGGTAAATACATTTTAAAAAGCTTAGTCTACAGTGATTGGTTCTAAAATCCTTAGAGCTAAGTTTGAGACAAATGTTTAGCTTCTGTAAAATGTTGTGCTATAGTCTATTGAAGCATAGTGGAGCCTTGTTAATATATTCAGTCTTTTTTTTCTTTTAACATTTTCTTTTCTTTTTTTTCTTTTGAGACAGGGTTTCTCTGTGTAGTTTACGTGTCTGTCCTGGATCTTGTTCTGTAAACCAGGCTGGCCTGGAACTCACAGAACCAACAGAGATCTGCCTGGCTCTGCCTCCCAAATGCTGGTTTTAAAGGATTGTGCCCCCACTGCCGGGTTTTTCCTTTATTATATACCAATAAGTTTCCTCCCTTCCCCTTGCCACTCTCATTTACCACCCCTCACCCCATCCCTACCATGCTCCCCTTCCATCCACTCTTGCTGTCTCCATTCAGAAAGGTCAGGCCTCCTAAGGGCTTAAACATAGCATGGCACATGAAGTTGAGATAGTGCAAGTTGAATCTTAAATAGTCTTATAAATTAAAAAACGTGGATTCCGGTATTGGGATGAATTCTGAAAGGTCAGAGGAGCAGAACAAACCACAGCTTAAAAAAAAAAAAACTACACAGAGAAACCCTGTCACCAAGAACAAACACAAAAAACAACAACAAATCAATCAATCAATAAATACCACAGAATCAGATATTGGGGTGAACAACTGAGAGACCAGAGGAATAGGACAAGCCACATCCAACCTCACCTCAACAACTCCTGATCAGATCCTGTTTCCAAGAATCTTCAGACTGTGAAAGATCCTCAGTTCTCACCAGAATGGAACTTGCTGAACTGCTGCTACAAAGCGTAAAAGCTTGAAAGCCTCTAGTTCCTGGTCCTCATGCCTTATATACCTTTCTGCTTTCTGACATCACTTCCTGGGATTAAAGGCGTGTGTCTTTCCCAAGCAAGGCATCAGATCTCAAGTGCTGGGATTAAAGGTGTGTGTCACCACGCCTGGCTCTATTCTCAGTGTGGCCTTGAACTCACAGAGATCCAGAAAGATCTCTGTCTTGAATGAAAGGATTAAAGGCGTATGTGCCACCATTTCTCTGGCCTCTATGTCTATCTAGTGACTGTTCTGTTCTCTGACCCCAGATAACTTTATTAGGGTGCACAATATATTGGGAACACAATATCACCACAAGATAGGGCATGGGGAACAGGTTCCCAAAAGCCAGCTAAGAGCCAGTGACAGGTCCTAATCTCACTGCTAGGAGCCTTACAAACAGACCAAGCTACACAGCTGTCACATGCAGAGGGCCTAGGTCGGTTCCATGTAGGCTCGCTAACTGTTGGTCCAGAGTCCATGTATTCCCATGAGTTCAGGTTAGGTGTTTCTGTGGCTTCCTGTCATGACCTTGACATCCCACACCCCCTCTGCTGGTACAAAATCCCTGTCTCTTTCCTCATGATTCCCAGAGCTTGGCTGTGGATCTCTGCATCTGCTTCCATCAGTTACTGGATAAAGGCTCTGTGATGACAATTAGGGTGGTTACCAATCTGATTACAGTAGATAGCCAGTTCAGGTACCCTCTCCACTATGGCTAGGGATTTTACCTGGGGTCATTACTGCGAATTCCTATGAGTTTCCTTGGCACCAGATTTATCCTAGCCCTCTGTCTGGCCCTCAAGCTGCCTCCTGCACCCAGCCTGCCCAAATTGCTCCCTCAAGGTCCCATCCCCTTATTACCTCCCTCCACTGCCCCAAGTTTACTCAAGAGATCTCTTCTACTTTCCCTTCCTAGGGATATCCATGCATCCGTCTTGGGCCCTCTTTGATATCTAGCCTCTCTGGGGGCTGTGGATTGTAGGTTGGTCATCCTGTATCTATTCCTCATATCCTCTTATGAGTGAATACATGTCATATGCCAGTGAAGGAATGGACTTTGCTATCAAGGTTGAAATCAGAAAGGCAAAGAAACAAAGCTTCCTTTCCTGCCCTTTATATAGGCTTCTAGCAGAAGTAATTCCAGATGTGATGGCCATTCTTGGTGGTCAATTTGACCCTACAGGTGTAGGGGGGAACAAAAAAAGGGGGGATTAACCTTTCAGAGATGATCTTGTCTATGTTAGGAAGTCTTCCTATCAGCATTTTTTTGCCATCTGAACTCTCGTCATCTCTCTTTTAGCTTATCTGAGGATGTGTCTGAGGGCACTGGTTCTAGATCATGCTTGTGACGTTTCTTGTCCTGTTCGATTCTGGGAATGAGTCCTTTATCTGCTTCCCTACCTTTCTGTCATTGTCTTGACCCCTATATTTGACAAGTGACCTGCGAACTCTGAGGAGTGTTTATCCTACTCTCCAATCTGTGTCCCCTTGGCTCTGAGGACTGCGTGGAAAGTTCTTTCTGCCCATATGTTTTGACCTCCTCATGTATTCAAGTTACTAGAAATGGCCACTGCCTCCTCTATGCAGCAGATTCCTCAAGTGACAGACTGTGATGGAAGTGTCCTTGTCTACCCTGTCCTGCTTTGCACTGGTCTTTTTAATATTCTTTCAGGCTCTGGAAAACACTTATTGGCTACAAAGGACAGTAGTGACTAGAAAAAGGACAGTGGATGCTGTGAACCTGCACAAGGACTCTAGGGGCGGAAACTCCCTTTGGAGTTGACATTTTGATATCCTAAAGTGGCAATGGTGTGAACCCATGTGTCCTCGCTAATGGTCTTGCCTTGGCAGCTATTGTTATGACATGATGTATGCCTTTCTGGAAAAACCGCTACAGATTATAGGCTGAGGACTCTTGACTTGGATGCCATAGTCTGAGCAAGGGTATCTAGAAGTAGAAAGGGTTGTTGATTAGATTGTAGGTTGGTTTAACTTTAGGCCTCATCTCATTTGAAATAATTCCCCCGGAGGAAGTGTACAACCCGACCCTTCCTATCAGACCTAGCCTCCCCAGGAAAATGAACTTGTAGTTCTTTGTGTATATAGGTCAGTACTGTCTTAATACCATCTTAACCACAGAAGCTGTGACAACTGAGAAGGTGAATAGGGATCCTACTTGATGGTGTGCACAGGCTGTGGCAGTGCACGTAAACTGAGAGTGCACACTTATCTGAGCTTCCAGACATACTCCTACACATCGTTCCCAGCTTCATGTAGTTGGGAGCCCGTTTTCAGGTTCCTCATGGCTTTACCCAGCAGGTTCGCATAGAGAGGATGATTTGACCACGGGCCTGAGCACAGGTGTCTGAGATGGTCTGCACTTGGCTGTGCTGGGGGGAGGTCTTTTGCTCCACCCTTTGGCATTTCTATAAATACCCTAGGGCAGAGACAGTCAGGGCCGGTTGGGATAGGTTCCAGGCTACCTTGAGCCTCTCCTGTATTTTCTATCTCTTTATTTCCACAATCCAAATCCTTCTAGTGTTTCCTGCTGCTCTCACTCAAGAAAACTCTGGGGAAAACTCTGGGGAACTGTGGGGTTGGTGGGTAAATGCCCCACAGAATGTCGCCATGGACAGGGGCTAAAGACAACGAAAATGGGGATGAAAGACAAAAAAACTAAAGAAAAAGGAAAATACTAGTAGTTCTACAGAGTTTTTGACAAAAATATTGAGTTAGGCCCTGCATATATTAATAAGGGGGGTGGGGGGGTGCGGTGGGGTGGGGGGGTGGTTTATCCTCAAGAGAAGAGGAAAAAACGGGCTGTGAAGGATGTCCGATGCTACAGCACAAAAATCTCTATAAAGGTTTCTATCTGTGAAAAATAAGGTGTAGTAAAATGTAGGAAAAACTTAAAGTGTAAGATCATGTAGAAAAAACTTAAGTAAGGCAACTAGATCGAAAAGCTCTTCAA
>CABHPR010125048.1:0-19079 GCA_902168415.1 Peromyscus melanophrys
GTGTTCTATCAGACCACCAAGGTTTAAAGTTAGATTTCAACAACAACAAAAACTACAGAAAACCTACAATCTCATGGAAACTAAATAATGCTCAACTGAATCACCAATGGGTTAAGGAAGAAATAAAGAAAGAAATTAAAGACTTCCTAGAGATCAACGAAAATGAAGACACCACATACCCAAACCTATGGGACACTATGAAAGCAGTGCTAAGAGGGAAATTCATAGCACTAAATGCTCACATAAAAAAGTTGGAGAAATCTCACACTAGTGACTTAACTGCACACCTGAAAGCTCTAGAACAAGAAGAAGCAAAGTCTCCCAGGAAGAATAGACGCCAGGAAATCATCAAAGTGAGAGCTGAAATCAATAAAATAGAAACAAAGAGAACAATACAAAAAATCAATGAAACAAAGAGTTGGTTCTTTGAGAAAATCAACAAGATAGACAAGCCCTTCTCCAAACTAACCAAAAGACAGAGAGAGAGAGCATCCAAATCAACAAAATCAGAAAAGAAAAGGGGGACATAACAACAGACATTGAGGAAATCCAGAGAATCATCAGGTCATACTTTAAAAACCTCTATTCCACAAAACTGGAAAATCTAAAAGAAATGGGTAATTTTCTGGATAGGTACCACATACCTAAGTTAAATCAAGACCAGATAAACTATTTAAATAGTCCAATAACCCCTAACAAAATAGAAACAGTCATTAAAAGGCCCAACAAAGAAAAGGCCCAGGACCAGATGGTTTCAGCGCAGAATTCTACCAGATCTTCAAAGAAGAGTTAATACCAATACTCTCTAAACTGTTCCACACAGTAGAAACAGAAGGAACATTACCAAACTCCTTCTATGAGGCTACAATTACCCTGATTCCTAAACCAAACAAGGATACAACAAAGAAAGAGAACTACAGACCAATCTCCCTCATGAACATTGACGCAAAAATACTCAATAAAATATTGGCAAACAGACTTCAAGAACACATCAAAACAATTATCCACCATGATCAAGTAGGCTTCATCCCAGGGATGCAACGGTGTTTCAACATATGAAAGTCCATCAATGTAATACACCATATAAACAAACTGAAAGAAAAAAACCACATGATCATCTCACTAGATGTAGAAAAGGCATTTGACAAAATCCAACACCCCTTCATGATAAAGGTCTTGGAGCGATCAGGAATACAGGGAACATACCTCAACATAATAAAGGCAATTTACAGCAAGCCAACAGCTAACATCAAATTAAATGGAGAGAAACTCAAAGCAATTCCACTAAAATCAGGAACGAGGCAAGGCTGTCCGCTCTCCCCATACTTATTCAATATAGTACTTGAAGTTCTAGCCGGAGCAATAAGGCAGCATAAGATTAAGGGGATACAAATTGGAAAGAAAGAAGTCAAGCTTTCCCTATTTGCAGATGACATGATACTATACTTGAGTGACCCCAAAGATTCAACCAAGGAACTGATACAGCTTATAAACACCTTCAGCAACATAGCAGGATACAAGATCAACTCAAAAAATCAGTAGCCCTCCTATATACAACTGACAAACAAGCTGAGAAGGAAATCAGAGATACATCACCCTTTACAATAGCCACAAATGATATAAAATACCTTGGGGTAACACTAACCAAGCAAGTGAAGGACCTATATGACAAGAACTTCAAGTCCCTGAAAAAAGAAATTGAAGAAGATGTCAGAAAATGGAAAGATCTCCCATGCTCATGGATAGGCAGGACTAACATAGTAAAAATGGCAATTTTACCAAAAGCTATCTACAGATTCAATGCAATCCCCATCAAAATACCAACACAATTCTTCACAGACCTGGAAAGAATTCTTCATATGGAAAAACAAAAAACCCAGGATAGCCAAAAGAATCCTGTACAATAAAACAACCTCTGGAGACATCACGATCCCTGACTTCAAGGTCTACTATAGAGCTATAGTAATAAAAACAGCTTGGTACTGGAATAAAAACTGTCATGTGGACCAATGGAATCGAATTGAAGACCCTGACATTAATCCACACACCTATGAACATATAATTTTTGACAAAGAAGCCAAAAGCGTACAATGGAAAAAAGAAAGCATCTTCAACAAATGGTGCTGGCATAACTGGATATCAACGTGTAGAAGGCTGCAAATAGATCCATATCTATCACCGTGCACAAAACTTAAGTCCAAGTGGATCAAAGACCTCAACATAAATCCAGCTACTCTGAACCTGCTAGAAGAGAAAGTAGGAAGTAGTCTTGAATGCCTTGGCATAGGAGATCGCTTCCTAAGTATAACGTAGCTCAGACACTGAGAGAAACAATCAATCAATGGGACCTCTTGAAACTGAAAATCTTTTGTAGAGCAAAGGATATGGTCAACAAGGCAAAGCAACAGCCCACAGAATGGGAAAAGATCTTCACCAACCCCACATCTGACAGATGACTGATATCCAGAATATATATGGAACTCATGAAATTAGACCTCAAAATGCCCAACAGTCCAATTAAGAAATGGGCTATAGAACTAAACAGAGAATTCTCAGCAGAGGAAACACAAATGGCTGAAAGACATTTAAGGAATTGCTCAACATCCCTAATCATTAGGGAAATTCAAATCAAAACAACTCTGAGATACCACCTTACGCCAGTCAGAATGGCTAAGAGCAAAAACACTGAGGACACCTTGTGCTGGAGAGGATGTGGAGCTAGGGGAACTCTCCTCCACTGCTGGTGGGAATGCAAGCTTGTACAGTCACTTTGGAAATCAATATGGCGCTTTCTTAGAAAATTGGGAATCAATCTCCCCCAAGATCCAGCTATACCACTCTTGGGCATATACCCAAGGAATGCTCAATCATACCACAAGGGCACTTGCTCAGCTATGTTCATATCAGCATTATTTGTAATAGCCAGAACCTGGAAACAACCTAGATGCCCTTCAACTGAAGAACGGATAAATAAACTGTGGTACATATACACAATGGAATACTACTCAGCAGAGAAAAACAATGACATCATGAGGTTTGCAAGCAAATGGATGGATCTAGAAAAAAATCCTCCTGAATGAGGTAACCCAGACTCAGAAAGACAAACATGGTATGTACCCACTCATAGGAGAATACTAGTTGTGGAACAAGGATGACTGGACGGCTACTCACAACACCTGGAAGGCTCCCTAGAAAACAGGACCCCAAGAAAGATACGGGGATCACCCAATGACGGAGAAATGGATGAGATCTACATGAACAGTCTGGACGTGAGTGGGGGTAATGAGGGTCGAGGGTCACGGGAAAGAGAAGTTGGGGGAGCGGGAGATCCCAACTGGATCAAGAACAGAGAGGGAACACAAGGAATGTTCATGGTAAATGAAGACCACATGAGAATAGGAAGAAGCAAAGTGCTAGAGAGGCCCACAGAAATCCACAAAGATGCCCCCACAATAGACTGCTGGCAATAGTCGAGAAATAGCCCGAACTGACCTACTCTGGTGATAGCATGGCCAAACACCCTAATTGTCGTGCTAGAAACCCCATCCAATGACTGAGGGAACTGGATGCAGATATCCACGGTCAGGCCCCTGGTGGAGCTCCGGGAGTCCAATTGGTGAGAAGGAGGAGGGTTTATGAGAGCAAGAGTTGTTGGGAGCAGGGATGGATGGAATACAGGGACGAGTGGCCAAACAAATAGAAACACATGAACTGTGAACCAATGGCTGAGGGGCCCCCAACTGGATCAGGCCCTCTGAATGGGTGAGACAGTTGATTGGCTTGATCTGTTTGGGAGACATCCAGGCAGTTGGACTGGGTCCTGTGCTCAGTGCATGAATTGGCTATTTGAAACCTGGGGCTTAGCAGAGACGCTTGGCTCAGCCTGGGAGGAGGGGACTAGACCTGCCTGGACTGAGTCCACCAGGTTGATCTCAATCCTCGGGGGAGTCTTTGCCCTGGAGGAGATGGAAATGGGGGGTGGACTGGAGGGAGGGGGGCTGGGCGGGAGGGACGAGAAAGGGGGAATTCTATGGCTGATATGTAAAGTTGAATTATATTGTAAAATAAAATAAAATAAATTAAAAAAATGGTAATGAAGGCTTACATAAAAAGATTTTTTCTCTGGAATCTGCTAACCAAGATTTACAAGATAGTAATAAAGATTTACAAAACAGGCTTCTTAGTTTGGAATCTGCTAACTTAATACATGAACTTCAGTCCATTAATAATAAATGCATAGACAAAATTGATTTTATTGATAGTAAATATGAATATTTAATGAATAGAACAAAAGCTCTCCAGGGTGAAGTTGTAGCTACTCAGACACTGTATAAGGAAGAAAGATTGTCATTAACTGATAAGATGGAATCATGTGTTTCAGAAAAACATAAAAAGTTGCATGATTCCATGAGAAATCTGGAATCTCTTGCAAGAGAGGAGTTTCACTCCCTAGAACAGGCCCTAGGTGCTCATTTGCAAGCCCTGGAAGAAACTCAGCTAACATGACAAGGAACCTAATAAGCAGATGGCCAATACCATAAAGGTTGTAACATCTCCAGATGGCTCTCATACAATGGCTTATCTTGTCATCATCCATGAGAGGCCAGCAGATGATAGACACCCTGAGGCATATGTAGAATTTACATTACAACCAGTTTCAATGAGGGACTTAAAAATATGAAGGAAGCGATTTTCACATATGGAATACATTCAGCATATGTAAGACAGATATTAAATTTATGGACTACCTCACATAGAATCATTCCAGATGACTAGCATCAGTTAATTTCAGCTGTTCTAGAATTTAGTGAGTGACATTTCACTGATAGGAATGTACAAGCCACTTATGATGACCATACAATATCCCTATGCCTTATAGCAGCTCTAAGTGCTTGGAAAAAATTCCAGAACCTGGAAAACCAACTAAGGTATATACAAAGATATTTCAGGTACTGCAAGAATCTTTCACTGATTTTTTACAAAGGCTGACCACAGCTATAACAAAAGCTGTGTCAGATAAAGAATTAAGAGAAGTATTAACTGAGTCCTTAGAGTTTGACAATGCTAGTACAGAATGCATAAGAATACTTACACCAATAAAGGTCAGATCAGATCCTTTGGAAGAATGGATTTAGTATACTAATGGTGTTGAGTCTCTTAACTACAGTAATGAGGCTTGGATAGGAGAGGCAAATCTCAGAGGTGAAAGAAGGCCTCGCAGGTCATATAAGTAAAAACTGTACATGGGGTGCTCCTAAAAGTAATACTCCCTCTAGGAATAACCCAAACAGGAGACTCCAACTTTCTGGATTATGTAGAAGACGTGGCAAAGGCTGACATTGGACCAATGAGTGCAGAATAATAATGGATATATGAGGCAACCCATTACCAGTGGAAAATGCCTCAGGGGGCCTCTTGCAGACCCACATATCAAATGTGATGCAAACATTTCCATCTACTGTGGAGGAAATTCCTCTCCAGGACAATTAAATAAACCAATGCCTAATGTAAAGAATGATACTGCAATGGATGATAGAACAGCTCTGATAGATGAATCAAAAATTTCAAAGAATACAATAAAAATATTTTGGCAGACTTACATAAATGAACAAAGATCAAAGCTTAGATTTGAATTAATGGACTTGTTCTGGAGGGCCTGGTAGACATGGGTGCAGATGTGACTATATTTACACCAAAATCATTCCATCTGAATTGGCCTCTTCAAGAGGTAAATATCCAATTTCTAGAGATTGGAACCCTATCTCATATAAAACAGAGTTCGAGATGGGTTGAATGCATAGGACCAGAAGGACAGAAAGGAAGACTGAAGCCATATGTAGCAAATGTAGCAGTGAATCTTTGAGGCCGAGATCTGTTACAATAGATTAAAATTCCTACACTCTCAGAAAAGGAATACAGATCAATGCATGTTTCTAGGAATAATATCATAACATGCTATAAAAAACAGTCACCAACCATTCAGGCTGTACACAAACAAAGTACAACTGTTATTGAACTCTCAGAAGTACCAACTGCCTTACCTTTAAAATGGCTAACTAATAAACCTGTCTGTGTTGGACAATGGCCTTTGACAAAAGAGAAGCTACAAGCTTTAGAACAGCTAGTTCAAGAGCAGTTAAATGCTCAACACATTGAAGAATTTACCAGCCTTTGGAATTCTCCTGTATTTGTTATTTTAAAAAGTCATTATATGGATGATATCTTATTAGTTGATCCAAAGTTAGGCACATTAGAAAGTATGTTTGAAGAAGTAAAAAAAAGTTTTGCCTCACTGGGGACTGCAAATTGCTCCTGAAAAAAATACAAAGAGGAGAGTCTATTAATTACTTAGGATATAAGATAGCGCTACAAAAAATTAGACCCCAAAAGTACCACTAAAGAGAGATCAATTGAAGACTCTTAATGATTTTCAAAAATTGTTAGGAAGCTTTTCCAACTTACTGGTTATCATGGGAATACCCAAAGATGGACTATAAAATTTGGCTAACACTCTAAAAAGGGACAAAGAGTTAAATAGTCCAAGAGAATTATCAGCTGAAACTGAGAAGGAATTGGCTCTAGTAGAAAAGACAATTCAAGAAGCACGTGGATCATGTGAATCCAGAACTTAACTGCATTCTGTCACACTCCCCTCCAGACATTCCCCCACAAGTATTTTGATGCAGAGGGAAGATATTATATTGGAATGGATATTTCTACTACATAAACAAATAAGAAGTTAAAAACTTACATAGAAAAGATCTCTGGTTTGATTCAAAAAGGTAAATTAAAACTTTGCCAGTTGACAGGAATGGACCCAGCAGAAATTGTAATATCTTTAACTAATGAGGAAATTTCCTCACTATTGAAAGATAATGAATACTGGCAGAGAGCCTGCAGTAATTTTTTGGGAGAGATTAACAACTGTTATCCCAAAAGCAAGAGAATAGAATTCATAAAGAAGACTGAATGGGTCCTTCCTCACATTATACAACAAAAGCCATTTTCTGGAGTCCTCACATTCTATACTGATGCAAATAAATCAGGGAAAGCAGGATACGAATCAGGAGACTTAAATAAAGTGGTTCAAAGTCCATACAACTTTGTACAAAAGGCAGAACTGTATGTCATGATTATGGTACTGATGAACTTCACAGAACCCCTCAATATAGTCACTGACTCTCAATATGCAGAGAGAGTTGTTTTACATATTAAAACTGCTGAATTTATTCCTGATAACACAGAATTAACTTCATTATTCTTACAATTGCAGGAAATCATCAGAAATAGGGAACATCCTATATATAAAATGCATATCAGATTCCATACGGGTCTGCCATGAGCTCTAAAACAAGGTAATGAGGAGATTGATCAGTTACTAATAGGTAACATGCTAGAAGCCTCAGAATTTTATAAGAAACACCATGTAAATAGCAAAGATTTGAAGAAGGATTTCTCCATCACTTGGCAAAAAGCCAAGGATATCATAAAAAAAATGTCCTACTTGTTCCTTCTATAACCAAACTCCATTACCTGCAGGGAGCAATCCAAAAGGTATACAAAGAAATGAATTTTGGCAGATGGATGTGTTTCATTTCTCAGAATTTGGAAGATTAAAGTATGTACACTATACCATTGACACCTATTCCGGATTTCAGTGGGCAACTCCTATGAGTTCTGAAAAGACTGATTCTGTGATTATACATCTATTAGAAGTTATGGCCATCATGGGAATACTTGTACAAATTAAGACAGACAATGCCCCAGCATATGTCTCCAATAAAATGAGACAGTTTTTTGCTTATTACAATATAAAGCATGTTACAGGTAAACCACACATTCCCACAGGCCAAGTAGTCATAGAAAGATTCAATCAAACTTTAAAAGATATGCTAAATAAACAGCAACAGGAAACAACGACTATTAGAAATAGATTACATAATGCTTTATTAACCTTGAATTTTCTCAATGCTGATGAGAAAGGAACAACAGCTGCATAGAGACATTGGACAACAGGCAAAACATCTGAGCTAAATCAACTGGTTTATTTCAAAGATGTGTTGACCTCAGAGTGGAAACCAGGATACGTCCTACATTGGGGAAGGGGTTTTGCTTTTTTTTCTGTAGGAGAAGAAAAGCTGTTGATACCAACAAAATTAATAAAAATTCGATTCAGACAAGAGAAACCCCTTGATGAGGAGAAGTAAAATCTCATCCACCAATGTGACATCTCTACAATTTGTAAGAAAAATTTAACAAACAAGGGTTGGGTTAGGGTTCGGTTTTTGTCTTTCCAGGATAATAGAAATACTCATCTTCCAGAAATCATAAGACCTTGGATATTCAGACACCTACAGCATAAAGAAAGAATCTATCGGTACCAATCTACACAGGGTAAAATCTCACTGCCTAACATCTATATCTCTTTAAATCTAGAAAAGTTGTGGTTCTGATTCAATTATATACCAAGCTGGCTTTGGGGTTGGAATTGGCTCACTCCTTCTCTAAACCCATGCATATTGCTAAAAGAAAAGGTTAAGAGCTTCTTCTGACTTATGTCACAAGAGCCATCTGGTGTGGGACAGAAGAAAACCAATAAAAAGGGACCATTGTCTTCAAGATTCTAATTCTCTCCATGCTTATTATTGATTTCTCAGAATCCTTTCTTACATGCATGTCATGTCATCTTTAAATCCAAACTTTCCATTTTGATATTAATAATGTTCAAGTTTTTCACAGTAAAAAATAAGTTTTTTCAATAGCAATCTCTCAAGTCTCCAGAAGGAAGATGTGGCCCCACAACAATAACTCTACCTAGTGCAAAATAATGCCATGGTACTCATCATCATACTATACTTCTAGCCAGAATCTCAGGCAGTCTTATCCATTACTCTGAGACTGGCTGCAGAATCTACAGTTAGTCCAACTGAGACTTAACTATCTGCGCTTTCTTACAGAACCCCACAGAGATACCATTGCCCCCTGAAGAGCAGGAAGCAATTCTAAGAAAAAGACACCCTTTTTTCCCAAAGGTTTCATGTTTCTGAGGGTTATGATAATGGTTATATGCTTGGGAATGGGAGAAAACACTGGAGTCAGTATTCCCCTTAAGAAAAGAAAAAAGGGGGAATGGCTAGGTATAGGATATTAAGGTAGATTATTGTATATACTAGTTAACTAATTTAGTAAAATATCAGCCTTAGGTAAATTGCACTGTTATGGATTCTTGTATATTGATACAAATTTAAACTATTTTTATATTCTTATTCCAAATAATTTGTATATTGATACAAATACAGAACCATATTTGTTGTAATGTACATATATTTCTACTCTTATTTGAAATGTTTTGTATATTAATACAAATGTAAAATTGTATTTGTCATACTATATGTATGTTCTACCTCTGTTTAGGATATTTGGTATATTGATGTGTGTGTATATATATATGATTATTGTGATATTGCATATTGCACTATACATTCCTACCTCTGCCTTAGCTATTTTGTGTATTGTCACAATTTGAAGCCATTGTCCTTTTACTGTACATTTGCTTACAGACTGTTTACTCTGTTTACCTGAAGCCTTAGTCCTTAGGTTATCTAGGTAGATAAGACTTACAGATTTATAGTCACCTATGCTTGTCATCTCTATAGTTATGTTAGGTTCTCCAGACTTACAGAAACATATGTCAGATGGATAGGTAATCTTCAAACACTTCATAGACCTGGAGAATAGAGGGCATTTAAATGTTTTGATAACTTGGAATTCTGTTAACATGAGACACGATTGCTCCTGGCAGCACTGATCTGATTCCAAGACAATGTTGGGCTTCTGAGACATTTCCATTTGGAAGTTTGTCTTTACCTTGGCACAAAATTGCCTACTGGGCAAATAACTGCCCTTGCCTGGACTGCTAACAGTAAAATAATCTGACAGATACTCTAAGCCTGTAGCTAATTTGAATGCACCAGCGATGCTGAGAAACTTTAGGTGACTATCCAGGCTGCCAGCTGTCTCTGTCTACTCTTGCAAAATTCCCAAAAGTTGCTTGAATCCTTCTCCCATTTCTCTGGTATTATTATATTCCTTCTCAGGTCTTTGATGGAATTGAAGACTAACAGTTATAGTTACAATCTTCTTGTATCTTAGCTAGAACATATTAAATATTAGATTTAGGTTCTTTAGGATAGGACACCTTTTGGAATGGTCTTTGTAATATGCCATTTACCTATGCTTCAGACTTCTCTGGATTTTAGTATGTGTCTCTTGTTTGATATTGTTCATGTTGGTTGTAGTTTCGTCTTGTCTAGGTCATTATCCCTTATTCCTCCTGGACAATATTTGATAATCATTCCTATTGTATATAGTTTTGTATTAGGTTAGAATTTTCTTATTTAAACAAAAGGGGGAGATGTAGTGGGTAGTTGTTCCAGCTTTGACCTGGAAGTACTACTCCCAGTGAGGCTTCCAGTAACTGTCATGCCTACCTATGGCCTGCACCAGAGGTGGGGCCAAGATAGGAGCCCTTAAGACCTGAGATCCAGATGTGCCAGAACTCTTGGTTCCTGGTAATCTTGGATGTTAGATGATAGACTGAGCAGAGTTCTCTGGAGAACACTGCTAGACTGCACTTGACCTCTCCCAGACCTTGTAACCTATCTCTTTACTCGTTGTAAGTAAACCCCCCAAATAAACCTCCCTTTTGACTACATGGAGTTGCCTTAATACTTACACCAATAGACTAGCTAGGCTCTCAGACCCTTTAATTCAGGTCTCTGAATAGGAGTTTCAGAATCACAAAGAACCCTTCAGGTTACATCAAAGAGTACAGGATCAGGAGCAGCTCCAACCTAGCCCAGCCTGACTTTCTGGAGGATGTGGTGTGGGGATCAGTTCAGATAATCTGAAGTTCTGTCTTAGTTAGGGTGGTTATTGCTGTGAAGAGATGCCATGACCATGGCAACTCTTATAAAGTAAAACATTTAATTGTGGTGGCTTGTTTACAGTTTCAGTCCATTATCATCATGACAGAACATGGCAGATGCAAAAAGATGTGATACTGGCTACATCTTGACCAGAAGGCAGCTGGAAGTTGACTGATTCACTGGGTGGTATCCTGAGCATAGGAAACTCAAAGCTTTCCCACACAATGAGAAAGTTCCTCCAGCAAAGCCATATCCACTCCAGCAAAGCCACACCTCCTAATAGTGCCACTCCCTATGAGATTATGGGAGCCAATGACATTCAAAGTACCACAAGTGTCATCTGAGGATTGGTCTTGCCTCCATCTTTCTAGTCCCCAACAGTCTTGGGCACCTGCAGTCTGGCACAGCAGAACTTCTTCCTTTCTCCTAGCATGGCACAGCCATGGCTTCTCCTGCCTCCTCCAGTCAGCAAGGTTTGCTGTCATTCCACTGTAGCCCCTCCAATGTCCTCTTATCCAGTTTGTGGTCCCAGACCTTCAAGACAGATGTTCTCTCTACTGTGAATTTTCTGACCCAGGGAATTGGTGGGCTGTGGGGCTGAGAGATACTCTGAGAGATGCTCCCAACTCTGAGTGAAGGCACCAGCTCCTCCATTTTCTGTGTATCCTGCTGCTTCTTTCAAAGCTGGACTCTGGTGTCATGTCCAGGAGAAATGTCTTTTGCCACTTACAGAACACCATTCAGAGGACATGCATTGATGCTTTTCCAAGATAAAATGCTCCTTTGTGCATTTCTCTGTGTATGGAGTGGTTGTGGAAATTTTCATATACATCAATACTCAGCAGACAACAACAATAAATGATAGTTCTTCTGCAGCCCCAGCCCACCTCAGTACTTGAAGAGCTAATGGACACGCCCAGACCTGTTTCTCATTTCAGACACTACTTTGGAACAGAAATAGATGAATTGATGAATTGTTTTGAATATCAATCATAGACAACATTTAATTTAAAGATGTAGTGTGTGGAGACATTTTCAGTTGTTGGCAACTTTAGTAAACGATATAGGACCTTTAGATGCTTGTTTCAAAAACTTCTATGCCTCATATTTATATATTGAATCATAATATCCAATGTGATGATATTATGAATTAGGACCTTTAATCAGTGGCTGTGTATGTCATGAGCACAATTGTCTCTTCTGACTAGGGACTACACATCAGCAATGTTTGAGCCAGAGAGTTGTGCTGTGGGCTTGCATGGTGTGGACTGACTCAGGCAGCCAGAGTGGTGGAGGACAGTACTTCAGCCTTCTTGGACTCTGTGATGATTCTTCTATCCTGTTTAGTGAGTTTTCTTTCCTAATAAGCTCGTTTACCCTTTAAGCAGATTTCAGTGGATTTCTCAAAATAGAATTAGTCCTCATCACACAGTAAACGTGCTGGTATTATGACCACAAACTACATTGTCACCAACCTTGGGAGCAAATTTTTGATTATAGGCCACACAGCTTATGCATACTCACATGTATATGTATCGTACTCATGTGTTTTTAGATACACTGTCCATATGGAATAAATTTACTCTTGAGCTCATGAAATCTTCCTCCCTCAGGCTCCCTAGTATTGGGGACTACATCTACCTACCACAGCACTCCAATTGCAGCTAATGATGACTTGATTATGGTATTTGAAATTTACTAAGAAACTGGGGCTGTGGTTAAAGAGGTGGGTGTTCCACAGGTCATTTATAGATATGAGAAATAGGGGACTTACTGAGAGGTGGACAGAGGAGTTTGATACCCACCCACCTCTGGTGTAGTCAATATCCCATAAAGCTTCTGGCTCACAGGAAGAGGTTTGGGACTTGGAGAAAAAGAGGAGGATGGGAAGGAGGTGAGGTAAAGAAGGGAAGAAGAGGTGCAGTACAGTGGGGAATGAGGGAAGCTTGGCATCCATTGGTCCTCACACAAATATATTGTCATGAGGAAATTCATTGAAAAAAATACAGGACCCTAGCAGTCTTGGTAAAAAGTGGCATGTGTAAGTGTTGGTTGAACAGATAGATGAGGAATGGATACATGGATAAATGAAAGATAAAGTTGGCCCTGTGTCTTCAAAGTCTATGCAAGTCAGGCTGAATCCTTTTTTTTTTAATCTTTATTAATTTATTTTCTCATATATTGCATCCTGACCACAGTTTCCCCTCCCCCTCCACATCCATTCCCCCTCTGTTTCCCTTTGGAAAATGGCAGGCCTCCCAGGGATATCAACCAAACATGGTACATCAAGTTTCAATCAGACTAGGCACATACCCTTGTATTAAGGCTGGACAAGGACAACCCAGTAGGATGAAGAGTGTCCCAAAAGTAGGCAAAGGCATCAGAAACAGCCCTCATTCCTTCCCTCTGTTAGAAGTCCCACAAAAAAAACCCACCAAGCTATACAGCTATAACATACTTGTAGAGGGCCTAGGCCAAACCCATGCAGGTTCCTTGATTGTCAGTTCAGTCTCAGTGAGCCTCTGTGAGTCCAGGTTTCTTGATTCTGTGGGTTTTCTTTTTTTTTTCCAAAGGATATGCAGTATTGTCATTATTCTGATACAGAATTTTTTACATAGAAATATTGATACCAGTACAAACGGCAAGATATCAGGAAATCCATTACAATAGACCTTTGGGTTACAAATGAAAGTTTAAATTATAACTTAACACCGATTTTTAAATGATGACTCCTGTCATACCAGATGAAAACCAATGCTTCCTCCTCAAGTGGCATTCTTTAGAATGTCTTCAACAAGAAGGTTAAAAATAAAAAAGAGCTTCAAGTAAAAAAATTAAAAAAAAGAAATGTAATATTCCATTAGGGAGAAAACGCCTTTCACTCAAACTAATCTAGAAAAATGGACCGCATTCCTTCAGTGTCCATTAACTTTGTCCTACCACCAGTTAAACAGTACAGCTGAAAGCCGCCGGGCTAGACGGGTACAGGAAAGTTCCAGAGGCACTCCCAATTTCCACTCCCAGTGAGCCGTCTAGAGTGTCTGGTTCAAATGCATCTTCTTGCCACCAAATAAGTCTAGAGCTAGCTGTTTGAGCCTCCTCCACAGTGGCTCTGCCAGTAGGCTAGGGTTAGAGAGAACCCACTTCAAAATATTGGGCTAAAGTGAGGGCCACGGGAGTCTTTGAAGAGGGAGGGAGGGAGTGTCTGTGCACTGGACAGGGTGGGCAGACGGTTTGCAAAGGACACACAAAAAAAGTTTCTTATTCTCCTATTTGTGAAAGTGGTTGTTATTGGCATTCAAAAAATGTCAAGCCAAAACATAAACAGGGAAATGAGAAGCCATTCCAGAATGCTTTGCCCTTTATAAAGTCTATCCAAAAATCAACTCTCCTTCAAAAAGAAAAAAAGTCACTTCAAAATGTTACTTGGAAAGTTGAGGAAGCGAGAGCATTTCTTTCTGGCGTATTCTTTGTGTGACACAATCACAAGTGAGACTTGACAGACATTGTGCAGCGGAGGTTCATACTTCAAGTTCCTACTTCAAAGTGATCACTTCCGGGCCAAACAAATAAACCGGTTGAAAGAAGTTAAACACGCCAAGTCTGGCAAGCAGGGACAAGTGTGATGCATTCTCCGCCCCCAAAATGGAACTTTCCGAGTCAGAGGGTGGCAGCTGTCTCCCACTTGGCCCATAGGTGTGCAGATCCGTATGCTCTTCACCCAGATACTGACCAGGCTGAATCCTTTTGCACTTATGTTACTGGACAATATTCTGTAACATGCTACAGGCCCATTTATTTCTCCTCAGTTTGGTCCAGCTCAAAGATCTTTTGAGGCCACTGGCCAGAATTGCAGCCTTACAGCCTACAGGGCATTGCTCATGGCAAATTAGATGACCAACTGCAGGTTATGTTCACCCTGGTCCAACCCTGAGAAGTGTGCCTGATTCTTCTGGGATTCTGTTGGATAGGATTATCCAAAGATTTGCGCTCACTCCCAGGAATGAGATCACTCTATCTCCAGGCCTGAACCCTGGTTTATGTCCGTAAGATAGGTGAAGAAGCCCAAGGTCTTGGAGACAAATAGGGCTGGTGTCCTGACCTGTGCAAGCAAGCAGCTCCCACTAGTGTCTGCTCCTTATGGGGCAGGACTAGCTGCACTGTTTTCTCTTCCTCTTAGTGGCAGGGTCACATACACAAAACCAGTGTGGGTTTTTGCACTTTGGACACCCCATACTTTACCCATGAGCACTAGGAGATTATTAGTGATTGACACCCCAAAAGAACCTCTGTCTGAATGTGATCTGGCCTTGAGGAGTATGCTATCATGTGACTAAGGATCTATGCATATGAAGCTACCACAGATCAAGGGGAAGTTAAAGGAATTTATGGGAAGTTAAGGAATTCATGTCTGTTCTCTCATATCATAAGTAGTTGACCCAGTACTTCATCACCATCCTGTACATAGGTTCCTCTTGCTCCATGAGGTCAACAATAAACAGAAGTAAATCAAGGGTCCATGGCCTAGTCACCCCATGCTCTTCCCCTCTCATGCTCTACATTCACTATCCCAAAGCTGTGATCTGACTCTGGAGCCCAGTTCTAGTTCTAAATAAGACCACCACCCAGGCTCTATGCTCTCCCCTTACCCATTCTGTCTTCACCCATCCCAGTCTGTAATTGACTCTGCACCAGGCTTAGTTTTAACCCAGGGGCACCTTCTTCACTCCCTCTGACATAGTGAAGCCATTTAGGAAAATACAAAGCCTACAAACTGAGGTTCTGATCCTAGGCCTGACAGCACTGTCATGGTGGGTACAGGAAAGTGGAACACATTGTGGACTGTATTTTGGGGGGATTCTGGAACCTCTATGAGCCATTTATGTGGAGGGGAGGAATCTCATACTTGGGACTAGGAACTATGTGTTGTAATCCACTATTTCTGGGAGTAACACACTAGTCACAAAGTGTCAGTTCCTCTTTCCTTATTTTATTTAAGTTACAAGACAGTGGCTTCCATACAACTTCTTTGTGTTCCATTTATCCTAGCTAATCCCCACTCCCTTCCCAAACTCTTATCTCCACAATCCTTCCACCTCCCTCCTGATTTAACCTTACCACCCACAACATCCCCCTTTCCTTTTACCTATGTTGTTAGATCACTCCTCCCTTAAGACATTCCTCCATGGCCCTTCCTGGTTTTTCTGACTTCCAGATGTATCCCATGAGAAATAAGAGTCAAAGATAGAACTGACATACCGAGAGAAATATGCTGTTTGTCTTTCTGAGCCTGGGTTAACTTATTCAGTGTAATTCTTTTCTGCTTCAATACGTTTATCCAGAAACCTAATTATTGCAATTATCTTTACAGCTGAATAAAATTCCACAGTGTAGGCCAGGCCAGGTGGTAGTGGTGCATGTCTTTAATCTCAGCACTTGGGAGGCAAAGGCAGGTGGATCTCTGAGTTCCAAAGCATCCAGAGCTACACAGAAAAACCCTGTCTCAAAAAAAAAAACCCACAGCGTATAGATATCACATTTTCATTATTCATATGTTGATGGACATATGAGTGGCTTCAATTTCTTAGCTTTACTGAACATGCACATGCAGGTAACACTATGGAGGACATAGAATCCAGGAGGATATATATCACACAGTAGTTTACATTTCAATCTTCTGAAGAACTTCCAGACTGATTTAAAAAATGGCTGTACCAGTTTGCAATCCCACCAATAGTTAACAGGCATTCCTCTTCTGATACATCTGCATCAATATTTGTTGTTCATTGTATTCTTGGTGATAGCCATCCTAACCAGAGTGAGAAGGAATCTGAAAGTAATTTTAGTTTACATTTTCCTAGTGACTAAGAATGTTGAAACAATTTTATGTTTTCTGGTCATATGAGTTTTTCTTTTAAACTCTGCTTAGGTTTGTAGCCTTTTTCTAAATTATGTTGTTTGTTTTCTTGGTGTCTAGATACTTTAGCTCTTTTGTGAGTTCTTTGTATACTCTGTCAGTTGTATATCTGGCAAAGATTTTCTTCCATTCGGTTGACTGCCTCTCTACTCAGTTGACATGTATTGTATTAGATAATATAGAAGCTCTTTAATTCCATGAGATTTCATTGTGGACTGTTAGTCTTATTTCCTGTGACACTGGAGTCCTATGCAGAAAACCATGACCTGGCCTGTATGCTAAAGTGTGCTCTGTCCCTTTCCTATGGCATTTTAGAGTATAAGTTTTATGTTGAGGTCTGTGATCCCTTTGCAGTTGAAATTCATGCAAAGGAGAGAGATAGGAATCTAGCTTCATTACTCTGCATGTTGATATCCAGGTTTTCTAGTATGACTCGTAGAAGATGCTGGCCTTCCTTCAATTAAATATTTTGGCATCTTTGTGAAAAAAGTAAATGGCTATAGACTTATATCTGGCTCACATATTCTATTCCATTGACCTATGTGACTGTTTTGTGCCATACTTTGCAGCTTTTACTACTATGGCTCAATGATATAACTAAAAATTCACTATCGTGATACCTCCAACCATGTTCCTTTTGTTGAAGAATTCTTTGACTGTCTAGTCTTTTTTTTCCATGGAAATTTTAAGATTGTTTTTTCTCTAGATGTAAAAAAAAATGTCTTGGAGTTTTTTATTTGAATTGCATTAATTCTGTGGATAGTTTTGTTAAGATGGTAATTTTCACATTTTTGATTTCCTTTTTGATTTCTTGAATGACATCTATCATTCAACAGCACGTTATTTATTCCTATGAAATTGTATATGTCCTGTCATTTCTCTTGCTTTTTGGAGTTTTATTACATTGTGATCAAATAAACAGAATTATTTCAATTTTCTGTACTTGCTAAATTTTGCTTTGAGTCCTAATATACAAATGACTTTATAGAAAACCCCAGGTGCTGCTGAGAAGAATGTATATTCTGAAGTGTTTGAATGAAATTTTCTCTAGATGTATGTTGTCTATTACATCTAAGATATCATTTAATCCCATTGTTTCTGTTTGTTTTTGTGTAGTACTTCTTATGTGCCCATCCCCTAATCATCCCACCTTCATCCTGTTCTATATTGGTGGCAATCTCTCACTGAAAATAAGTTTATAGTCAATTACATCCACTTCACAAACATTTAATGGGGTCTTGTTGGTTTGAACACTGAAGACATTCTAGGCTCTCATACCTATATAATAAAACCAAAGATAGAGGCATATAAGTAGGAGTTTCAGAATCAGAGAAAACCCTTCAAGGATACTCAAAAAAGTATCCCTTAAGTGTGTCCCCTCCAACATGCTTTGTGGTCAAAACCTGGGTCTGGGGAGATGTTCTCTTTCTCAATATCCCCCATCAAAATGACACTGGGACTATGGGAGCTGAAAAGTCCACAGCTCTTCCAAACTCATATCATAGAACTATCTTCTTTGTGTTAGCAGGGAAGCCTAGTGTGAGCTCTTAATCCTAGCATGCTGTATATCCTAGCATGGGGGAAGTCCTGTATGATCTGCCACCCAATGCACCATCATTCAGAGGCTCATCATTGATGATGGTGGAAATGGAGGCCATAGTAAAAATGTAGAATGAAGAAGCATCTCAAAGTCCATGTATAGGGAAGAGAGTGGTTGTGGAAACTTCCATATGTGGGTATGATGGCTATTCTTGATTGTCACCTTGACTACATCTGGAATTAACTAAAACACAAATGACTGGGTACAACTGTGATGGTTTGTTGTTGTTTGTTCTTTATTAAATCATTTGAAGTAGTACTATCCACTTTTAATCAGGATCTTTTGAGTTAGACAATAGACTTTTAATCTGGGCCATACTTTCTTCTAGCAGCCTGTATAAAGAATATGGAAGAAGTAAGTTTGCTCTTTTTGCCTATTTGCTCTCTGTGGCAAGACCATCCCTTCATTGGCATTAGAGCCTACTTCTTCTGGATTCTGTTGTATACTGAAGACCAGCTGAGACATCCGACCTCATGTATTGAACAACTACTAAATGCTTGGAACTTCAGTTGGTAGACAGCCATTGTTTGACTAACAGAACTACAGCCTGTAAGTCATTCTAAAAAGTCTTTTATAGATAAATAGATGATAGATAGATAGATAGATAGATAGATAGATAGATAGATAGATAGAT
>CABHPR010125048.1:19089-37288 GCA_902168415.1 Peromyscus melanophrys
GATAGATAGATAGATAGATAGATAGATAGATAGATAGATAGATAGATATTCATTCTATAAATTCTGTTTCTGTAGAGAACCCAGACTAATAAACTAGGAAAGGTTAATAGTTCACAGAATCATCTGCAAAGAGACACACACTACCTTACACCCATACAGAATCATTGTCAACAAAGACAGAGCCATTGACATACACACATGTGGCTGGAAGATATACAAAATGGTGTCATTTTATAAGACAGATTGGTGTTTTCTTCAAAAGTTAAGCACATTTGTGCTGTGACTCAGCAAATCTGCTCTCAGGTTTTAGTCCAAGGAAATGAAAATATGATATTACAGAAATCTATGCTTTAAAAGTCCATAAGGGTTTTTTTTTTAAGTTTTTCCAGACAGGGTTTCTCTCTGTATCCCTGGATGTCATGTAACTCACTTTGTAGACCAGTCTACCCTTGAACTCACAGAGATCCTCTTGCCTCTGCCTCTCAAGTCCTGGGATTAAAGGCATGTGCCTCCACACCCAGCTCAACTGTTTGATTTTGAGGAGCTTAAAAAACAAAAGTCTCTCAGATGTGTCATGTTGGGAATAAGCTGTACTCTGTCCTAAGTCAGTTACAACACACTGTATGAAACAATGCTGTTCTAGGACCGAGACTTGAACCAAGACACTCTTGTACAAGAAGCATTTTATTATATTTTGAAGATGTTGGATATCTGCACCTTGCTACCAACACCCTTTGTCCAGCCCAACCACGAGGCACAGTCTGATAAATAACTTACTCCTCAAAGTAGAAAGGGTGCTTACCAAAGTACATCCAGACCATAGAACACATGGGCCTAGTGCAACAGTACCAGCAAAGCCAGATGCAATAAATTACCAGACATATCAGACTAAAAAATGGATGTAAATTTCACCTAGACTCCACAAGGAAGAAGGTACCTAACACTATGATGGTGATGGCCTTTGCCAAACTGGAGTCTGACCACTCAGTATGTACATATGTTATCAGGGACCAACCTACAGAGAACTCACTGTTATCCTAGTACCTTAACTTTGACATGTCCCCACAAACCACATGGCTTACTTGAACTGTTCTTCTGTTCATTGGTCTACCTGGACCTGGTGCTTTCCTTCCTTCCTACAGCTTAGCTCAAACCTTCACTCTGAATTCTACTGTCTTGCAGATCTCTAACAGGTTTTGTATCTTATTCATACATTTTGATATCCCTATCAACCTCCTGCTTCTGTCTCTCAGTGAAGCCTCTTTGAAAGACCTTGTTTACTATACCTCATTAATCCTTTGCAGCCATTACATTATAAATATATGTAGTGGAATGTAGATATAAAAATAGAGATGTAGATGTATTTATTGCATAATACGACCTAAACAGTAATATTAGTCATTAAGATTGGCATAAACTGTTTGCCTCAGCTGACTACTAAGAAGGGAGAGCACTTGATAAATTGCTGCCAACCAAGCATCATACCTTGTGGACTTTATTGCTATTCAATCAATTCTGTCATGATGGAAAGGCACAGACGTGTTCATCCATGTTTCTGACATGGCACTCTTGCTGGCTGTATCAAGTGTTGAGTGCACCAAGTGTGTTCTCTTCATCTATGTAGTGGGACCTGAAGTCAAGGGAAAGCCCCATTTGAATCTCAAACGCACTGTCTCAGTGGCAGAGCCAGTCACAGATGATTTCTGTTCTGACTGGAGAGATGGGGCTCTAATGCTTCCAAATTATATGCAGTTCCCTAACCACAGCACAAGGAAGCAATCAGGTGGATGCCAGAGTTCAGGACAATGGTTAATGCCAAAGGACATGAGGGAACTTTCTTGAGTAAAGAGAACATTCTCTACTTAAAGTGGGGGTGGTCACATGTCTCACACATTTACTCAAATTCAATAAGCTACACAGGTAAATAGGTGTTTGTTTGTGTACAAATAATTATAAAACTTCCAAAATAAGACAAGTACTGGAAGTGTAAAAGGTGTCCTGTGAACCCCTTTGATGAAGTGTTCTGGCTTCTGGCACAAATTGAATCTACACAGAGTCACAGTAGCAGCAGGAGCTCAATGATGAGCTATGGCCCCAGGAGAAGGGGCTGGGACCAGCCCTCCTGGACGTTATTCTTCTCTGTTCCATGGTGTCCAGGATTGGCCGCAAAGGTCATGGTATCCTGTGGTTGTTTACAATGCAGTGTGTTAAAATACTCTGTGAACTGAGGGAAACTTGCTCTATGGGACAAGATGATCAGAGGCAGGGGTGTGTGGGAATCTCAGGATACCTCAGACAAAAGAGCCTTACTGACAGAGAGTAAATGCTTTGGGGGGAACACAAGCAGTTTGGGCACAATTTGGCCCCTTTGAAATGGGCTAATAGACATACCCAGACTTGCTTCACATAAAAGATTGTGCCGCCTACCACTTTGAGACAGAAATAGGTGAATGGATTTGTTAATCAAGATGTAGTCTTTCTGGATCTGGGCTCTATCTGTTTTGAAGCATCCTTCAGATAGCTCCTACCTGGTCCCTTTACAGATGGTGGCCAACCTATCTGGATGTGAGCCTGTGGAGTCAGAGGCCATGCTGTGCTGCCTGTGAGACAAGAGTGAAGAGGCAATTCTGGCTACTAACAATGTGGAAATGTAGCTTAGAGGATGGGAAACAGGAGAGTGTGGGACAGCCAGTCCATATTATTCTAAACAAATTACTCCACCTTTATATCTTCATGTCTTTTTAGTTCTGGGTGCAAATTGAACAGCAAGATAGGCTAGTCTAGGTGTAGGATCTCTTTTAGGGTGGGAATGGGAGGTGGATAAGCATCCTGAGATAAATTTAGGAAATTAGGGAAGTGGTGTGGGTAACTGAGTAGCAGGCACCGAAATATCTATGAGATTGACCTTCTGCATTGACCTTTAATACCCATTAAGTCTTCAGAACCACCCCTGGTGTGGTAGATGGGAAATTCTTACTCAGACACCACTTGGAGTTGTTGGTCTCTGTGGATTTTCACCCTTTTCCCAGCATCATTGGTGTCAACAGTGATGACTATGGTTGGACCATCCCCATGGTGAGTCACAGTTCCAATCTCTGGGAAGACTGGGGCTCATATGGTAGGTGGTAGTAACTCAGAGATTTGTAGAATCAGTTTCATCCTATCCTACACTTATAATGGCCCTCCATATCCCAGTTCTACTCTGGTCACACCATGAAGAAAATAAACAAAGAGACAATGCAGACTGTACAGAAGGGCACAATGGCACAGATGGTGAGATATTATGGGTTTTCTCCCAATAGAGGGTCTTCCATTTGCCCTGCACAGACAACAATCCCTGAAATAAATGTTGATCTATATGTGTGTTTCAGGGTAGGTTCATTCTAGAGTTTGCATCTATCCTTCTATACCCTACATCATCCAGGGCTCCATCTCTCCCTCCTGAGACTGTTGTACCTTACTCAACAGTCTGCCTAACCTCCATATTTCTGATATCTCTGGTATAGATGTTGCCTCCTGAGTGTAGTGATCTGTTGATGGAAGAGTACATGAGAGACATTGAGGACCCCCAGAATCTTCAAATACAGTTCAGTGAGATGATGGAGGACTTCACATTTGTTGTCCCAGTACTACAAGTAGCACACTTTCATACATCTTTAAAGAGGCCAAGGGAGGAAGTTCTGAATTGTGGATTCTAGGTGAGCTCTGTAGTGTCGAGGCCTGACTCATGTCTTGATCAGGTCTCTAATACCAGGCATATGAGGACCCTTACCTCCAAATCCTTATGGCTAGTGTAAGACATTAGGATTTTATCTATGTCCATGTGAGGAAACAGAATAGTGATACTCACTGACTTGCCCAAACAACTCAGTTGGGATGGTTGGACTATTAACCAAGGGCTTTCCCAAAGACAGTGCTCTAGCCTCTCCAACTCAACTGATGTAATTCCAGATAATTTTATACCAAGGCATCTTTACAGAAAGATAAGGCATAACAGCTCCAGGTAAGAAGCCCCTATAACATGATGTGTCCTCACTCCCAGATTCTCATGCTTTTTTATGAGTTCTAATATCAGTCCAATTTCCTCAAGGATATCAGGCCAATTTCCTCAAGGATATCAGGCCACCTCATGTGAAGGCTGACCATGGTGATGAACTTCTGTATGTGCTTAGATCCTTCTTCTGGGACATCAAATGTGAGCCTTCATTACTTTCCATGAACTTTAGATAGCTCTAGAAGGGTACCAGAAAGAATAGTGAGTTCTCTGTCCAGCTGATGAAGTCAAGGCTCTGGAAGAGGATAGGATCAAGTGTGCACACAGCTCACAATCTTGCACCAGAATTGGAACATGGACCCTTCCTAGACTAGCATATTTTAGAAGGAGTGAGGACACAGTGGAGCAGAAATGAACCTTGGAGAATTCAGTTAGAAGCTTGAGTGGATCTTGGATCCTGCATGGTAATGCAAGGAGGGAATCAGGCTTGGAACTCAGGGTTAGGCTACATTTGGGATGATGATAGTAAATAGGGGTGAGCAGCTACATTTAGGGGAGGGGGGTTAGACCTTATCTTCCTTCTGTCTGCTGTCAACCTCACCGAAGGGGAAAAGCCACTGAGCAGGAAGGTGATGAAGTACTGGGCCAACTTCACAAGGCATGGGTGAGATGATTCTCCCCCCTACCTCCTCAAGATGAGTCCCCATCCTGGTCTCCCTTTGGTTGTGGTGGCCTCATTACCATGCATGTGTCCTTCTTTACATGATAGAGTCTTTCCTACACAGGGCACACTTCAATAGACACTTATATATGTTGGTAACTGATCATATCACAGTGACCAAGTGGGTAGGCCACAGTTTATAGATTTTTAGATCTTGCCTCTAACAGGGAGACACAAAACAGGTTAGGAAACCTTGCCCTACATAGAGCAGGCACTATTGAATGACACCTATATTCTTACATCAGGATATCTGCCCTGACCTAAATTGGCCCTCTTAACCCTATAGTCAGCTTGGGATACTGCCCTTACCCAAATCAGGGGATCCAGGCTTTGGATCAGAATGACCTCATCTTTCCACATATCTATAGGAACCTCAACAATGAGGATCTGCCCTACTGTACCATATTTACAAGTTGTTTATGCACTGACATCATCTCCTGATCTTAGTATCTTATTTCAGCATAAACAACTTGAGCTAACTTTCTCTCAGCATCATCTTTGTATGTACTCTCATGTAAACAACTTAAGCTAACTTCCTCTTGGCACCATTTGTATCTAATCTCTGCGTAAACAGCTTGAGCTAACTTCATTTTGGCACCATCTTTGTAACTCATGTATGCCCCACATACCCAAAACAAGTTTGCTCTTGTTTCCAGGGGTTTTGCAGACATTGAAGTCCACATGTGAATGAGTGTATCACATCTGTGAAGATGTTCGGCTTTGACATATGTCCTTGAATGATATGAGAATGATAAGAGGTCCAGGTGTCCATACCAGAAGAGATTCCTGTCCCTGGCTCCCTGAGAGCTTTTCTGGCCCCCAAATTCCATCACACCCTCATGCACTGCTTTATTTTCCTGTAGTTTGCAAACTGTATGTGATTTGGGAACATTGTAGCTCTATCCTATCATATAAAAAGAATCATTTGTGACTGTCTATCTTCCAACCTTTCATACCTCCCCTTGAAAACTCCTGACCCCTTGACCACCCCCTACTCTTTGATCTTCCATCTGACTAATTTTCATTCTTACCATTTGTTGTTCTTAAGGTTTTCAAGCCCCTGGTATAAAGCCTTGTATTTTGTGTTCTTTACAAAGGTGCCAAATTGAGCTCAATTTGCCTTTTTGTTCTACCAAATCTGTGTGGTGAAGGCTAGCTCTCAGAACCAAAGATTATACCTTGTAGTTTCACTAGGCAGAAATGGGCTGAACTTTTAATATCATTGCACTGGAGTCTAAGTTTCAATATAGAAATATGACCCACAGATACTTTCAAAACACAATAATAGATATTCCCATGTCAGTCATTGAATTTGGAAACAACTAAAGGTGTCTCTACCTATTATATTTGTAGATTATGTCTTTATTTTAATTTTTTTCATTTTACATACCAACCACAGTTCCCCCTTCCTCCCCTCCTGCTGCTTACCCCCCAACTCCTCCCCACACCACCCCCATCTGCTCCTCAGAGAGGGTAAGTCTTCCTATGGGGAGTCAACAAAGTCTGGCATACCAAGTTGAGGCAGGACCAAGCCACTCCCCACTGTATGGAAGCTGAGCAAGGTATCCCTCCATATGGAATGGGTTCTAACAAACCAGTTCATGCACTAGGGATAAATCCTGGTCCCACTGCCAGTGGCCCCACAAACTGCCAAAGCCACACAACTGTCACTCACATTTAGAGGGCCTAGTTTGGTCCCATGAAGGTTCCTCAGTTGTCAGTCCAGAGTCAGTGAGCTCCAACTAGCAACTGGTTAGCTGTCTCTGTGGGTTTCCCCATCATGATCTTGACCCCTTTGCTCATATAATCCCTCCTCCATTTCTTCGACTGGACTCTGGGAACTCCACCCAGTGCTTAGCTGTGGATCTCTACATCTGCTTACATAAATTACTGGATGAAGGTTCTAGATGACAATTAGGGTAGTCATCAATCTGATTACAAGAGAAGGCCAGTTCAGGCACCCTCTCCACTATTGCTTGGAATCTTAGCTGGGGTCATCCTTGTGGATTCATGGGAATTTCCCTAGCACCAGATTTCTCCCTAACCCCATAGTGGTTCCCTCTATCAAGATATCTCTTTCCTTGCTCTCCCTCTCTATTCCTCCTCCAACTCTACCATCCTGTTCCCTCATGTTCTCTTCCCACCTCCCCTTACCTACTTCCCCACACTCCCAATTTACTCAAGAGATCTTGTCTATTTCCCCATGTTTTGGCACCAAAAACATTAGTAAATTGGTTGCAACTCTGGGAAAGGTGTCCTTACGACCTGGGAGTCAGGCAACAGATTGAGCTGCTTAGAATAGCTCTGATGCCTGAACTGCAAGGGAACAGTTCCACCCTGGAGGGCGAGGTATCCTGGACACCTGAAGCTGCTCAGAACAACAATGAGCTCTGCCCTGAAGCTGTAGCTGTTTAGCATATCTATGAGGGTTGGAACTGCAAAGAAGCAGCCCAAACCTGGAAGGGAAATTTTTCTGAATTCTCGAGAGAATCAGGCCTGGAACTGCTTCAGCAGGGAAGGGTATCCTGACTCTTCGGGGAAAGTCAAGGTATACCTGGTATGATGGGGGATGGTCTCCCCTCAGGATATACCAATCCTGCTTCTCTCCTGGAGAGCCTCTACAGCTGAGCTTTGCTCACCCCCCTCTTAAGGAGGCTTCCTAGCAGAGCTCCACTTCTCCAGCCTAAGATGTTGCTTCTTTTGCTTCACTCTCGGAAAGGGGAAATGCCTGCAGAAATGTAGCAATCTCCTCCGGCTCCAGAGAAAAGTGTTACTTTTCAGCTGTATCCACTGAGAAGATCTCAGCAAAGGTTTTCTGTTCAGCTCCTCCTTGCTCTGCTCTTCCAGTTCTCCCTTGTTTTGTCCACTGAGGGACGTCTCAGCAAAGATCTTCTCTATGCCAGTGAATGAATATCTTCACACCCAAAAAACTCTTTTGAGAAAGATTTTTATTTGGGAAGGAGGAGTCCAGGAGAGTAGCTGCCTCTACCAGGGTGGAGAGAACAGCTTTTTTTTCTGACTAGGCAGAGTGGTTTACACAGGAAGTCTTGGGGATGGAGTCAACCCCGGGCCCAGGGTTCTACTATCCTGCTCTGTGATTGGTTGGTTTCACAAGTCAGTTGGCCAGGGGCAGAGATGGTACTGATCTGACTGAGCCAAACTGTGTTTCTTTCTGCCCTGATTTGAGCCGTCTTTCCCTAGTTCTGGGCTCCAGGGTCAGGGTGGATTTCTTTAGCCAGCCCCTTTTCCCTACATATACCCATATATCTCAGCCAGCAGGCTGCAAGCACAAAGGTCATGCCTAATGAGCTGTGGGGCCACCACTGGTACTGACAACAGGGAGATGTGTAGAGACCTGGAGCTTCAGCAGAAACAGGTCATTATTGAATAGGGCTGGCCCTAGGCCCTCAGGCCAGCTCCCAGAAAGGAGTCACCACAGCTGTAGATCTCATGCTGCTTGCCCTGCTGGGAGGTGGAGAGTTCAGGGAAATGGTGCATCCTGCACCCTACAGGCTCAACAATAGTGCCTTTTGAACTGCATGGCGCCAGCACTGAGGACAGGGTGGTATGCAGCAGTGTGGAGCTCCAACAGAAGTGCCTTGTTCCTGATTATGGCCTGTCCTACTCCTTGACAGGCAGCATCCAGCAAGGAGCTGCTGTATCTGCAACTAGCACTGCTTGCCCATCTGAGAGATGGAGAAGCTTCAAGCACAGAAGTTGAGGCCAGCGAGCTCTGGGGAGGCAGATATGAGGGCAAGGAGGTGTGTGGCAGACAAGAGCTCTCACAGAACCTGCTCCAGACACCCTCTCTAGCCACATCACCCTGACTCTGGGCAACACAGGATATCCCAGTTGAATCTCAGCAATGGTCTCATGTTTATGGTGCTTTAGAAACTGGAACTCAGGACAGTAAGCCTACAAAAAGAAACACTGCCTTGAAAAACAAAACAAAACAAGAAACCAGAAACCTTGAACCAGACCAAAGACTCATTGCAATAAATATTTACATGTAAAGCTGTTTGGGCAAAAAAATGTACTGTGTGACACACTGTACTTTCCAATGCCACTACAATGAAAGAATAAGTAATGGAGAGGTGGGAAAGATGGAGGAATGAAGAGGGAGTATGAGGTAGAGAGAGGCAGAACTAGAGATGAGAGTGGTGATAGATATGAGAGACGACTGCAGTGTTGTGTCCTTGCTGAGTAGGGCCAACAGGGTGGTATGCAGCACCCTGGAGATTCCATAGACTCAGCCCCAGCCCAATAGCCCTGGTTCTGAGCAACAACAAGATGTCAGGGATGAAGAAAGGTTCACTTTCTGGACTGGATCTCCTCAAAAGTCCTCTATGGTCCATGTCACCCGTGAGGCTTTGTTGGCATGAGTGGTCTCCTGCCACGAGCCATGTTGAAACCTGAGGTTCATATGGATGTCTATGGTCCTACAACAGCATGGGCTGTGTTGATGTCTGTGAGCCGAGTTAACTACAAAAGGCCATGTGAATGTCCAGGGTCTGTGCAGCCTTCTGATAGCATGTTGATGTCCATGGGCCGTGCTGCTGCTGTGGGCCATGTTTGGATCCATGGTACTGCTGCAACCTGGGGCTGTGTCGATGTCCATGGCTCCTGCTACCACCTCAGGCCATGATGTCCATGGTCTATGCTGTTGCCTGAAACTATGATGATGTTCGTGAGTCATACTACAACTGGGGTCATGTTGATGCCCTTGGCCCATGCTGCCACCAAGGGCTATGATAGTGTCTATGACCTGTGCTTCCACAGAGGGTCGTGTTGATGTCTGTGGCCTGTATTGCCACCAGAGAACATGCTAAGGTCTGTGGCACACACTGACACTGGAGACCATGTAGATGTCAATGGTCTGTGATATTACCAGAACTATGTAGAAGCTCATGATCCATGTTCCCACTGACTATAAAGCGCAAAGAAGCTACCTTTGCAGTGGTATTGATGACTGCAGACTCACAGTTGAGAAACAGAGACATAGAAGACTTCTTTGACAAGCTCCAACCCCACTCGATGCCCCTAAAGACAAAAGTAACAGCCCAGATAGAAAGTCATTGAAGAAAAAGCTTAAAAATTGTGATAAGGAGTCGGGAGGTGGTGGCACATGCCTTTAATCCCAGCACTCGGGATGCAGAGGCAGGAGGATCTCTGTGAGTTCGAGGCCAGCTTGGTCTACAAAGCGAGTTCCAGGAAAGGCGCAAAGCTACACAGAGAACCCCTGTCTCGAAAAAAAACCAAAAAAAAAAATTGTGATAAGGATGCTGAAGTGTAGCTCTCCACAATTTACAGCTTCTGATATGGGTGTAGGTGGGGAAGGATTCAGTTTTCTTTAAGGGGCAGGCCACTGGGAGTTTGACCATGCTCCAGTGAGAATAGGAGCAACACAAATTGGACTAGTTTTTGTGGGGGATTTTTGGTTTTTTTTTTTCTTTTTTCTTTTTTCTTTTTTCTTTTTTCTTTCTTTCTTTTTTTTTTTAGGTAGGGAGATGATGAGGGTAAGCAGGTAGACCTGAGAGGATTGCAAAGTGAGTGTGCTCAGAGTTCATGATATGAAATTCACAAATGACCAATAAAAAATATTAGGTATAAAAAAGAATGGAAATTAATGACATGGGGGACCAAGGAGAATAGATGTGTCACAGAAGGCAGGGGTGTGCATGGAATTGTAAAGGGCAGAAGGACCCTCAGTACATGGATAGGTGCTCAGGGAGAGAGAGGAGAGCAATCTTTTCTAATGGGCATGCATGGGCCTTCTGATACCCCCATCCTCATTTCAGACACCCACAGTCAAACATCTTCACAGTATGGATGGCATCTCTGCCCAGGTAACTTACTGAAGCACCACTGATGCTTGACACTTCTTACAGCAACAGACAAGCTGGTGAAAATGGTCCTGTTGAGAGATTCTCTTTACTAATGCTTTTTCTTCAAGGGAGAATCCTCCTGAGGAAGTTGTGCCATGTGCAAGATGAAATTAGTTGTCTGCTAGTGAGAAAGCCCGGCTCCAGAAAGGGGGTAAGTTTGTAACCATGTTGTGAAAAAATAAACACAAGTGCTCACTCCTGTAAATACTGGACATTCAATAAGACCCTGCCAACTTGATGGTCCCTGAGAAACCAAGCCTGGGTGGGACCTAGAGGATGGGACCCAACTCTGCCCTCTAGTGGTTTTAAGTGATTCTGACCATAGGAGTCAGAGCCAACAGGAAACAGGATTGGGTCAGGCTGAAGATTATGCCTGTCAAGGCACTGGTGACCTCCATAGCCTGACCTCTTCAGGAGGTAAATGATCAACTTCTTGGGATTGTAACTTTATCTCAGGTAAAACAAAGTGCAACATGGGTTGAGTGCATAGAGTCTGTGGACACAGGAAAGTTAAAGCCATATGTGGCTAACATAGCAATGAATTTATGGGACTGTGGTTTGTTTAAAGCTATGGAAAACATAGACTGAATAGCCTCCAAACTCAGAAATAAACAATAAAAATAAAAAATGCTTCTGAGAGATATATTAAAAGGTATTATCAAGAACAGTCACAGATCATTCAGGTTGTACATAAGCAGGGCACAACAGCTGGTGGAATTTTAGGAGTACAAACTGCTCTACCTTTAAAATGCTTAACTGACAAAATTGTGTGGGTGAAACAATGGCCTTTGACATCAGAAAAATTACAGGCACTAGAAGAGCTAGTACAGGACAGCTAGATGCTCAAAATATTGAAGAATCAATCAGTCCTTGGAATTCTCCTATATTTGTCATTAAAAAGAAATCTGGAAAATGGAGAATGTTAACAGATTTAAGAGCTGTAAATAAGGTGATTTAGCCAATGGTTCTTTACAGCCTAGAATTCTCGTTTGTTCTTTGTTATCTAAAGGATAGTTTATTATGGTAATTGATTTAAAAGACTGCTTTTTTACTATACATTTACAAGAACAGAATAGAGGAAAAATTTGCCTTCACAGTTCCTACTTATAATAATTGCCAGACTTTTAAAAGGTATCATTGGAAAATTCTTCCCCAAGGAACATTAAAAAGCCCCACCTTGTGTCAATATTTTGTATAACAGCCATTGGAAATCGTAAATAATCAGTTTCCTCAACCCATAATTTACCATTACATGGATGATACATTACTAGCTGATTCAGACTTGGATCTCTTAGAAAAATGTTTGAAGAGGTAAAGAATATTTTACCTTGTTGTGGATTACAAAGTGCTCTTGAAACCATACAAAGAGGAGACCCTATTAATTACACATTAATTACATATAAAGACCCTATGAATTACACAAAATTCAACCACAGAAAGTACAAATTAGGAGAGATCAATTACGAACTCTTAATGATTTTCAAAAACTGCTGGGAGATATTAACTGGCTACAGCCCACAATTGGATTAACAACTCAAGAACTAAGTAATTTATTTCAAATCTTACAAGGTGATAAGGACTTAAATAGTCCAAGAAAATTATCAGCTGAGGTTGAGAGAGAATTGGCTCTGATAGAAGAGAAGTTAAAGGATGAACCTGTGGTTCGCTTGGATCTAGAACTTAATTGTATCTTGGTCATACTAACTTCTATTCACTCACTCTCCTGTAGGAATTCTTGTGCAGAGAGAAGATAATATCTTAGAATGGATTTTTTTTTTTACAATACAGAGTAAAAAATTAAAGACCTATGTAGACAAAGGTTCTGTCTCAGTTAGGGTTTCTATTGCTGTGACAAAACACCATTACCAAAGAGCAAGTTGGGAAGGAAAGGGTTTATTAGGCTTAAACTTCAATATTGCTGTTCATCACTGAAGGAAGTCAGGCAGGAACTCAAAACAGGGCAGGATCCCAGAATTAGGAGCTGGTGCAGAGGCCATAGAGATGATCTGCTTACTGGCTTGCTTCCCCTGGCTTGCTCAGCCCACCTTCTTATAGAACCCAGGACCAGCAGCCCAGGGATGGCTCCACCCACCACAGGCTGGGCCCTCCCTTAATGATCATTAAATGAGAAAATGCCTCTCAGCTGGATCTCAAAGAGGTATTTCCTCAGCTGAGGCTCCTTCCTCTGATGACTCTAACTTGTGTCAAGTTGACACAGAAAGCCACCAGTACAGTTTCTGAATTGATTCTGAAAGGAAAATTGAGACTACACTAATTAACAGGAACAGACCCAGCAGAAATCGTGGTTCCTTTTATTAATGCTGAAATGTCCTCATTGTGGGCAGAAAATGAACATTGGCAAAGAGCTTTCAGTAATTTTAGAGGACAGATTATCAATAAATATCCCAAAAGTAAGAAATTTCAGTTTATAAAAAGAAATCATTGGATTCTCCAGCATATGGTCAAGGGACACCAATTTCTGGAGCTCCTACATTTTATAGTGATGCAAATAAATCAGAAAAGGCAGGATGTGAGTCCAAAAATATAAGTAAAGTGGCTCAAAGCCCTTGTGATTCAGTTCAAAATGAAAAACTATATGTTATTCTTATGGTATTTCAGATTTTCCAGAACCTCTTAATATATTTACTGACTCTCAATAGGCAGAAAGTTGTTTTACATGTTGAAACCACTGAACTTATTCCAGATGATTCAGAATTAACTTTGTTATTTATTCAACTAAAACAAGTAATCAGAACTAGAAATCATCCATTGTATGTAAGACATAACAGATCTCATATGGGTCTACCAGGCCCTCTATCACAAGATAGTCATGATATTGAACAGCTATTGATAGGAAATGTGCTAGAAACCTCAGAATTTCATATGAAACACCATGTTAATAGCAAAGTTTTGAAGCAACAGTTTATCACTTGGCAATGAGCTAAGGAAGTGTCCAACTTGTTCTTTATACAACCAAACTTCATTACCTACAAGAAGTGACCCTGTGCTGTCAAGACTCATAGAGCAGTGAGTCCACCCTAAAGGTCCCTTGTCCCTTATGGTGATCTTAGGATCTGCATGTGCCCTCCATGTCAGGTCATGGCAGTTTCATTGGAAGACACTGAAATTCTGGCTCCTCTTCCTGTGTGTGCAGCAGGAGTTCAATAACACCTTCAGGCCCTAGTGCAGTGGTTCTCAACCTCTATAATGGTTCGACCCTTTAATACAGTTCCAAAACATAAAATTATTTTGTTACTACTTCATAACTGTACTTTTGATACTGTTAAGAATCATAGTGTAGCTGGGCGGTGGTGGTGCACGCCTTTAATCCCAGCACTTGGGAGGCAGAGCCAGGAAGATCTTTGTGAGTTCGAGGCCAGCCTGGTCTACAGAGCGAGATCCAGGAAAGGCACAAGCTACATAGAGAAACCCTGTCTCGAAAAACCAAAAAAAAAAAAAAAAGAATCATAGTGTAAATATCTGGTATGCAGAATATCTGATATGCACCCCTAAAAGTGGTCACGAACCATAGGTTGAGAACCACCTAGTGGAAACCCCAGGCATCAGCCCTCCTGCACTCAAAGGAAGGGCTTTTCTCTCTGTCCAGCTCCTGAGGCCAGCTGAAGCTCATCCTCAACTCTCTCTACACCCTGGTGTTGAAGATTGGCGTTACAAAATCATTACTTTGTTAAATTCCTATGGTTGGCCTCCGAGGCAATAAATGAAACTGTAAAAGCTAGTATCCTAGGTTTGTCATATTCAGGGGGCTTGGCAGCATCAAGATCTAGAGAATTAGGGACAGAGCCCTCTAACAACAGATTTAGAATGCTTTAGGGGAACACAGGAACAAATTGAGCACCATTTGTCACCTTTGTATAATGGAATAAAGTAAGAGATAAAGTTCTTAATAGAGGGACTAAAAAAGTTTAGGGACAACAATAAAATCAGAAAATAAATAAATAATGTGGGTGATGAAGGAGATTGAATGTGTCTCAAGGAACAGAAGAGTTCATGGGGATCTGTTAAAGTTAGAAATACCTTCCACATATGGACAGGTACTCGGGGAGGCTGGGATAGGATGCTTTTTTCCTGGACATTTCTGGAATTTCTGATACTCCCATCTCACATACAGGACACACCTCACAGTCATATTCACAAACATATTCACAGGTGTCCTGAACATGAACCTCATAGTATCTCCAGGACCTTGAGGGGGGGGTGAATCTTAAACAGACTCCAACAAACACACACACACACACACAGGCACACACACTCACACACACACACAGTCACACACACACTCACACACTCACACAGCATTGTCTGTGCCAGCACTGACATGAGAGCTGCTGAGAGAAGCACAGATGTGACCTGCACACAAAATGGCGGCTGCTGTGGTGGGATCAGGAAATGAGGAGATGACACAAAGTCTCCCACTGACCTAGACAACCTACCTGCTCTAAGTGTGGACATCCGGTGAAGATACGTGTTTGGACTCCATGGGTTTGTTAACTCTTCTTTACCTCAGAAAAAGTCCTGATTGGATGCTGTGCAGTCTTAAGCAGCCCTGATCCTCTCTGCCTGAGAGTGCAGGGAGGTGTCCAGAGAGACCCTCCTCCAGCTGTGTGTCATCCCTACCAGCTCCCACCTCCTGGCACCTCCCCTCCCACAGCAGAATTAGGCAGACCTGATGAGATGCAACAAGAAAAGTTAAAAACCAGAAATCAACCTAGTGACTCTTCTGTTGCAGCCCTCCCCATCTGACCCACATGAATCAGCATCTTTGGTGCCACCTTTGTGGATGAGGACAGGGCAACAGCCACTCACAGCCATCCAAGAGCAACTTGTCAACAGTTTTCTGAGTCGGGTGCTCACCCTGTCCCTGTGACTTGCTGCCTACACACATGGCTTACCAGACAGCATCTTTGTCCATTTGTCTCACTGAGGGCACCTGCCTATGATGCCTGACAGTTATTGTAACAGACAAAACCTGCAGAAATGGTCCTGCTTAGAGCCTGCCTACACCCACTGTGCTTTATCTTCTGTCCATGAAACCCTGTAATCGCGCAAAATGCCCTTCTGGCTGGAAGCTAAAAGGCAATATTCCAGACCAGGAGTCATTGGTGAAAATCACATTAGGTGAACTTGTTTCTTCTCTTTCTGCCTTTTGTTTTTGTTTTTATTTTTATTTTTGAAACAGAATGTTGTATGTAGTACAGACTGGCCTGTTCTCTCAGCTTCTCAGGTTCCAGGTTTATAGGTGTGCCACAAAACATGTACCTAATACATCCCTTCTAAGTAATCCTGGGCATCGTCTGTAAGCCCAGCCTCTTTGATGTTCCCATGGATGACACAGGCCAAGATGAGACAGAACAGGACAGGTACACTCCATCCTTCGTCACTGACTCTGAGCCCAGGAATCCAAACAAAGAATACTCCACACAGGAGCCATGAGTGAGTCAGACACATCTTCCTTCATGGAGAACCCTGGTGACCTCCCAGACCTGGTGCCCCACATTACGGGTCACGGGTGAGATGAGTTCAGTGGGCCTGACTGGGGAGACTCAGAAGAGGTCAGCAGAGTTTTCACTATCAGATGGCAGAGGCCCAAGAGGTCAATGGATTCACAATAGGAGAGTGTTTAAGTGTTGCACACATACCCTGGGCATGAAACCATTCTGTTGAACCCTTGCCCCTGGATAGGTGCTTGGTGAAGGGAACACAGGGACGCTGGTCAACTGAGGCATGTGGGGCACCAGGAACTTCTGTATGCTCCAAATAACATTTTGCCTTTTGAAGGTTGAGAGGCCACTATTCTGTCCTAGGGGTTGACACACTCACAGATATCTGGCAGCATGAATGTATTATATTATTAATATCCAAAATCCAGGAGCAGCTACAGCTACAAAAGCACTCAGGGAAAAGATCCATCTGCTCCTTTATCTCCTGAGCTGCATATCCATCAGGTCTCCTACTATTGGCGGGGGGTTGGGGGGTGGGGGGTTGGGTGAGGGAAACACAATCCTCAGTATGGGTGACCTCCTCCTGTATAATGATGCTTGGCTTGGTAGAAGGCTACTCTGTGGGCATTGGTAGGGGCATTTGGAGTTAGTTCTCTCCTTCCATAATGAGGACTCTGGGTTGAATTCTGGCCACCAGCTCAGAGGCAGGCACCTTTACCTGCTGAGTCATTTCACAGGCCCTGGCAAGGGAATTTGAGGACACACATTTCCTACAATTTCTTCTGACATGTCTATTAGTTACTCCCTCTCTGTAGTCTCAGCCTCCGACTCTGCAGAACTTACCAGTTTAATCTAAGGTTCCCTATGTCCCCTTAGGAGTCTCCCCTGAATGAGAAGAATAGAAGCAGGAGCCCACATTCAGAGTCCCTCATCCCTTACAGTCATGATTTTAAGCCTACACATTACACTCCCAGTCAAACACAGCTGTTTCATTGGAACACACTGCAAACCTGGCACCTCTGAAGTACCTATACCCTATCCACTTCATTTCCATAACGCCTTATTCTCATGGCCAGCTCCTACACAAATAAGCGTAAATAAGGTATCATTAGATAGACTACTTCTAGCTGAATTGGGGCATCAAGGTTCTTGGGACAATCTTGGGATGTAACAGGTTCTGCAGATCTCTGGCTCCATTGCTAGGGGTTGGTAATCCTGTAATAGTAACTGGTTAAAAGTCTGGCTAGAAATATTTTGGATCTGTTGTTGAAGAAATCTAGACAAGAGGTTTATGAGGCAGGGTGCAATTAGTAGGATAAGAAAAGGAAGAAAAGAGGGGATAAGGAGGGTAGCATCCAGTTCCATATCTGAACATTAGTGACCCACTGGCTAGAGGGATCAGGCTATTTCTGGTTTTGAAGATCCATTTGGAGTTGTTGGATCTTACCTTTCACTACACCTGACTGGTTGACATAAAATCAATATTCTTCCCCAAGAAAGAGACAAAGACCACCTCTTTCTGCTGTTAGTAAATCTAATCCTCTCTGATTTTGTAGTACTGCAGTGGCCAGTGAGTCTATTTGTCCCTGAAGGGTAAGGATAGTCTGAGCTACTTGTTGGAAATCCTGGATGAATTGTGAGGAAAGCCCATGGTAATAGCTTAGCAACTAGTCAGTCCTGCTGTTCCAGTGGCTACACCTGCATTTATGCCCAGGGCTGTTAGAAAGGGTATTACTGAGAGACATTTAAGGAATTGCTCAACATCCCTAATCATTAGGGAAATGCAAATCAAAACAACTCTGAGATACCACCTTACGCCAGTCAGATTGGCTAAGATCAAAAACACTGAGGACACCTTGTGCTGGAGAGGATGTGGAGCTAGGGGAACTCTCCTCCACTGCTGGTGGGAATGCAAGCTGGTACAGCCACTGTGGAAATCAATATGGCGCTTTCTTAGAAAATTGGGAATCAATCTCCCCCAAGATCCAGCTATACCACTCTTGGGCATATACCCAAGGAATGCCCAATCATACCACAAGGGCACTTGCTCAGCTATGTTCATATCAGCATTATTTGTAATAGCCAGAACCTGGAAACAACCTAGATGCCCTTCAACCAAAGAATGGATAAATAAACT
>CABHPR010125048.1:38757-58374 GCA_902168415.1 Peromyscus melanophrys
CACCAGGGCACAAGTCCCAGACCACCTAGCAGGTAAGCAGTGATAAATTTGAGTATCACGGAGAATAGAGGCATTGTGAATGTTTGGACATAGGGGCTGGGTGATAGTACCAAGGATAATGGTATTATTGCAGTGTGTAGAATCCAGGGTACCCACAGCGCATGTTCCTGAAGAGTTAAAGCAGTCAGGAATGCCAAAGAGAGGAATGTGAGAGAGATAAGTGGTGGTAGTGACATTTGACTTGGGGCAATTAACAAGTGGTAAGGTAAGAGAATCTAATAGGACAATGGGTTAGGCCACAAATGGTGAGTGAGAGTTTGAACCTGGAGGAACACACAACCAGCATTCTCCAACGTGGTCAAAATGAGCATTATTCAATAGCTGATATGTAGTAGTTAGGATCTGAAACAACAGATGGTGTGTCAGGAAGGTGGGATGAAAATCATCAAAAAGGGTGATATTAAGGATGTAAGAGCCTTTAAGGAGCTTTGGACCACTTCTTCTACTGTGTCTATACCTAGAGATTGAAAGAGTGGAATGTGTACCCTCTGTATTTTGAGCATATATGGTGTGCAGGTTTCATAAATACTATAGTAAAGTTTATTAATGAATCCTATTTGCCTCCTAAGGTGACATGCATCCTTAATTAGGATGTAAAAGATTCTCCATTCTTCATAAAAGGCAGAGTGTTTCCCTGGATATACATTATGTCTCAAGCAGTCTCTAGACCCTACCACATGAGTGGTCTGGTTGAATTATTGGGCATGTGTCTCCTGAAACTCAAATCTCCATACACAGAGGTTGGTAGCAATATGGGTGAGTGAGAAGAAGTATAAGGAGAAGAGGTAGGGCATGAACCAACTGGGTGAGGCTCGGTCTTGACAGGCTTATGAGGTCTCATTCTTCTGAGACCAGAGGCAGGCTGATAGTCTGTATATTGTTTTAGGGATTGTTCCTTTGCTAATTGACAGACATGGGTAAGAGCTATTCATTCAGCCTGTTGATTTGTGAGGTGGGCTGGAAGAGCTTGTGTTTCAACCACTATGGTGTCTGAAACATCAGCATATCCCACTTCATGTACTCCTTCATATAGGAAGGAGCTGCCATCTGTGTACCATGTATAAGTGGCCTGAGGTATTGCTCCTACCTGTCTATGTATAAGATAAGGTAATAACTCTTTTAGGGTATTGGTGCATGAGTGTTGTGGGGAGTATTCCAGGACTGGTTGGGGAAGAAGATTTGAAATGTGAAGAGGTGGACATGGTTGAAAACTCAGTGTTGTGTCCTCTACCAATGCTACCAAGGGAGAAAACCTGGGAGGGAGGTAATGTTTGAAGAACTTTGTATGTTAAAAGGTGTGACAAGTGGTGAGGAGAAAGGACAGTAATGGGGGACCTAAAAGTTAACTTCATAAGGAGATGCTTTCCATCTGGGGTCTCAGGATCCAGGTTCCTATATTGTAAGAGGGCCTTTGTAAGGTGGTTGAGGAATTGAGATGGGTTTTCATTTTTTCCCTGGATGACCTCTTGGACTTTTTTATAATTTACAGCTTAAGGGTAGCCCTGTGGAGACCAGCTAGGGGGCAAATTAGAAATCAATTTGTAGCTAGGATGTCTCCTAGGGTATTGTAATCCATTCAGGGTCCTGCCCTAGCCCCCACTGGTTAGATGTTATCCTTTTGATGGAGTTCATCTGCATGGGCCCTAGCCTGATACCAAACTCATCTACTCTCTTCTGGGAGGAGATTGTTGATAAGGATCATATAAATATCGTGAAAGGTAAGGTCATAGAATTGGGTAATGTACTGGAATACTTTAATAAAAGTGGAAGAACTGGCAATATAAGACCCTAATCTTTTTTCTACTTGGGAGAGTTCAGATAATAAGAAGGGGACATTTACCCTGACTAAACCATCTACCCCAGCAAACTCTTGCAAAGGGAGGACTGGGGCTGGTTTAAATTGAGGAGGTACAGGAGGTCCCAAGGTAGAGCAGGGATGAGTAGTGGGAAGACCAGGGGATGGTGGTGGGCTGAAAGTGGGTGCCAGTGAGAGTTGACCTGGTGGATGATCTGTCACTGAGGAGGGAGAAGGGGAAACTGAAGGGACCAAAGAGGGAGCTGTGGGCTTTGGTCTATAAGGCTAAGGCTCATTAGCCAGATCAAAGGAAATAGATTCATTCTGTTCTGACTTCACAGCTAGCAGGAGCTGGGTTGGGAAACAGGGGGCACAGAGAGAAGGCTTGGAGTGAAGGTAAGAGAAAGCTTTAACATGGAGGGTCTCTTTCCTTTTCCCTGATTGCTCAAAGTAGTTGTAAACATCCTGAGTAATATTGGGATCTAGTGTACCATTATACAGCCACTTTGATTGGTTGTCTAAGGAGTATTGAGGCCAAACTTTATTGCAAAGGTAAACAAGTTTAGGGTCTTTCAAATTGGGTACCAGGTGTAAAGGCTTGAGATTTTCTAGAAGGCATACCAAGGGGGAATGGGAAGGTATGGAGTACAAAGCTCCAGTGGATGAGAGGTTAAGGAAATGATCACTGCAGCCTGTAGTCATGGGCATCCCCTGGACTCAAGGATAACTGAATAAGGAACAAGCCATTCAGAGGGTCAAGCGTAGCCATCTTAGCCTGCCTAAGCCAATGGAGAGACTTGGCTGCCTGGTGTAGGGCTTCTGTAGAAGCAAGAGGGCAAGAGAAAACCAAGCTCTAAAGCAAGAGTCTCATCCAGAGGAAAGGGCTGGAAAAAGGAGACTTTTATGGTTCCTTTTTGTTGGGAAGACAGGGGAGAGCACAGGAAGGGATGCAATAACCTAATGGGGCCTCAGGAAACTGCCTGATTGCAGCCCTAAGGGTAGGGGAGTGTGGTCAGATGAAGAGGGCCAGCTGTAGCCTTAAAGACTGTCGCTGGGGGTACCTTAGCTTCCAAGAGTACTAGAGGAGTGCCAGACACTCAATGGTCATTCCTTAGACTGAGGGAAATATCTACACTGACTAAAGGGGGAGCTCTCCTAATTACTGCTGTTTGATAGACTGCTGAGTGAACACTGAGCTGGAAATTGGGTCCACTGCAGATTGACTGGAGATAAGGGATAGGGTCCTAGTGTGGCTCAGACCACAAGGGGAGAGCATAGGAGCCAAGGGAGTCTATTCTGGGTTTTGGCACCAAAATGTAAGTGAGTGTTGCAACTCTGGGGAAAGGGTATCCTGACTGCTTGGGGAGTCAGGCTATACCTTGATATGTTAGGACAGCTCTGGTGGCTGAGCTGCAATGGTACAGTTTGGCTCTGGAGGGAAAGGTATCCTGACTGCTTAGGGAGTCAGGCTATATCTTGAGGTGTTAGAAGAGCTCTGGCTTGGTTTCCAGATCTAGGCTCTTTCTTTCACTGGTTCTGGACTCCAGGATCATGGTGGGTTTCTTTAGCTGACCCCCTTTCCCTACACACTCCCCATGTTTGTTTTTTCAGACAGGATTTTTTATGTAGCCATGGCTGTCCTGGAACTCACTCTCAAGACCAGGCTGGCCTTGAACTCAGAGAGATCCTCCTACCTCTGCCTCCCAACTGCTGGCAATGAAGGTGTGTACATCCACTGCCTGTCTAGAGTTGGAGTTTCTTTATTCCCCAAAGCCAGGAATGTTGCTTACATCCCCACCATTTTTGAGTGGTGCCTGTGCAAGTCTCTGGCCCACAAGCAGATGTGCCACTTGGCACTCAGAGCCACTTGGCAGCATGAATGTATTATCTTCATTATTATCCAGAGTTTTGTAGCAGCTACAGTCCCACACAGAGGAAGGAAATGTCCCTTTTGTCCTCTTTCCTCTAATCTACTGGTCCTGAGCTCTTTGGACCTCCTTACAATGGAGTGGCTTTTTTGTGTGGGGTGTCACAAACATATTCTGAGAGCTCAGAATGTGACTATTAATGTGATCATAGGATCTACATGGACCATTCCCAATAGGTGCTGGCTATTTCATTTAAACACTGCAACTCAAGCACTTCTTAAGCCACATCCCTTATTCAATCCACCTCTATAATTGTCTTCCCTCTGGCTTTCCAGACTCCAATAATCTCTGGACCATGGTCTAGCACTATAGAACTTCCTCCTTGGTTCTTTTGTTTTTCCTAGCATGACACAGCAATGTCTTTCCCAGCCTCCTCTAATAATTAAAACTTCCTACTGTTACACTGTCATGAGACTGTGTGTGTTCTATACTTTCTTTTGTTCTGGGTAGGAAATTTTATTCCATTGTAATAAAATAGGACAAATTATTTCAATTTTTCTGTTTGTCAAAAGGTGCTTTGTATCCTAATATATGACCTATATTGTAGAAGGTCCCAAAAGCTGCTGAAAAGAATATGTGCTCTGTAGTGTTTGGATGGAATTTTATGTAGGTATCTGTTAAGTCCATTTGTTCTATGATATCATTTTCATCATATTTTTTCTGTTATTTAGTTTCCTTAAGTGCCCATTTTCTATTCATCCCTCTGTCATTCTGTACCCACACTAGTAGCAAGCTCCCACTGAGATCAAATTTGGAGACATTTACAGACATGTATATCCACATGACAAACATTTTCAGGCCCTGTTTTTTCTAACACAGGGACTCTCTGGGCTCTCAGAGCCTATGATAAAGCTGATATACTTGCCTATGAACAGGAGTTTCAGAATCATAGGTAACTCTGCCTGGATACAGAACGAGTACAGGGTAAAGATTCTGAAGCAGCTCACTATGAATTCCTGGATGAGGTAGTAAGCTACTTCAAACTTTAGGGACACCTGAGGACTGGCTAGTCTTGGCTCCTTCTGTCTAGCCCTGAAGTCTAGTGCACCCACAGCCCAGAACAGTAGACTTTTCTCTTTAGTGGTTTGCAGTGTTCCCACTGGCATGGTACAGCCATGTTTCCACTTGCCTCCTCTAATCAGTAAAGAACTCTACATATTCAGTGTCTCCATCCAATACTCTCTCTGTTCCAGACAGTATTTTTGTGTTTTTAGCCCCTACTAGGAAAAGATCTCTCTCTCTCTCTCTCTCTCTCTCTCTCTCTCTCTCTCTCTCTCTCTCTCTCTCCAACCTAAGGAATGACTGGGCTATGTAAGATCCCTCAAGTTCAAAATTACAGAAGCAGTTTATTTATGTTACCTGGACAACCTGGTGTGTCCTCTTAATCCTGGGAAGCTGTGTAGCATGACTTGGGGGAAGGTCCCCATGTGCTCTGTCACCAAGTAAGGCATCTCTCAGAAGCCTTTTGTGGGTGATGATGGAGACCATAGTAAATATGTAGAATGAAAAAGAGTTTCAAATTTGTGTATATTAGACAGTTGTATGTACATATTTATATGAGAGAGAGAGAGAGAGAGAGAGAGAGAGAGAGAGAGAGAGAGAGAGAAACTAAAAGTTCACAGATATGGTCTAGACATAGAAGCAGGTAGTCTAACTGCAGATCTTCACCTCTCCCTCTTCTCCTCCAAATCCAATCTCTTCAACGTCATCCTCAGGCCTATACTTGAACACCTAATGCAGCCTCCCTTCCTCCTCCTGGACCCATCTCCAGGGGGTCCCACAGATCTTCCCTTCTTAATGTCCCTACACCCACCTCTTGCTTTTTTTCTGGCCCCAAATGCAGCAGGCACTCCCGGCAACCCACAGGCAACTTAGACCAGGGAAGTAAGTAAGGTTATTGCAGATCTTCACCCTTCCCTCCATTCCTACAAGTCCAATCCCCCAGTGTAATCCTCAGCACTGTAGTAGGTCTGCTGTTGCCTCATCCTACTCACTGCCCCCATTCCTGGGAGACTAACTACAAAATACTGCTTTCCTTACTCCTTTGAACCCCTTCAGATGTCAAAACAGAATTCGGAAAGAAATTCTGAACTTATAGGATACAATGAAGGCAACTTCATGGCACTAAGTACCTACACACAAAAACTGGAGCATCTCACACTAGTAACTCAGCAGAACACTTGAAAGCTCTAGAACAAAAAGAAGTCACATCAAAAGGAGTAGATGGCAAGAAGTAATCTAACAATATAGGGATGAAATCAATAATATAGAAAAACAATACAAAGAATCAATGAAACAAAGAATTAATTCTTGAGACAATCAATAAGATTTATCAAAACTTTTATCCAAAAGACTAAAAGGGGTCTAGAGAAGATCCATATTAACAATATTAGAAATAAAAAGAGGGATATAACAACAGACACCAAAGAAATCCAGAGAATCATAAGAACATACTTTAAAAACCTGCAGTTCACCAAACGGAAATTCTAAAGGAAATGTATAATTTTTTCCATGCTTACACTTACAAAAGTTATATCAAGATCAGATAAGCAATTCGTATAGACCTATAACCCCTAGTGAAATAAAAGTCGTCATTAGAAGTCTCCCAATCAAAAGAAGCCCAGGGCTAGATGGTTTTAGTGTAGAATACTACCAGACTTTCAAAGAATAGTTAATGTCAATACTCACAAAATTATTTCACAAAATAGAAACAAAAGGAACATTGTTAAATTCATTTTTAAAGCTGCAATTACCCTGATACCCAAACCACAATTTTTTCTCAAAAACATAGATGCGAAAATACTCAATAAAATATTTACAAACTGAATCCAAGAACCCATCAAAAAGATCATCCACCATGATCAAGTAGGCTCTATCCCAGAGATGCAGGGATGGTTCACCATAGGTAAACTGATAAAAATAGTCTACCATATAAATGAACTGAAAAAAATGCTAGAACATCTCATCATGCAGAAAAGGTCTTTAATAAAATCCAATACTCCTTCATGTTAAAAGTCTTAAAGAGATTAGATACATACCTCCACATATAATAAAGGCAATTTACAGCAACACCAATCTAAATGGAGAGAAATTCAAAGCAATTACACTAAAATCAGGAACAGAACAAGGTTGTCCACTCTCCATATCTATTCATTATAGTATTGGAATTCTAAGCTAGAGCAATAAGACAACTGAAAGAGATCAAAGGGATACAAATTGGAAAGGAAGAAGTCAAAGTATCTTTATGTGCAGATGATATGACAGTATGCATAAGTGACCTGAAAAATTCCACTAGGAAAGTCCTATAGCTGATAAACATTTTTATCAAAGTAGCTGGATATAAAGTTAACTAACAAAAATCAGTCCCCCTCCTATATACAAAAGACAAATGTACTGAGAAAGAAATCAGGGAAACATCTTTCACAAAAGCCTCAAATAATATAAAATCACTTGAGGTAACTCTAAGCAAGTGAAAGGTTTTCATGATAAAAACTTCAAGTCGTTGAAAGAACATATCAGAAGATAGAAAAATCTCCCATGATCATGGATCAGTGAGATTAACATAGTAAAAATGACCATCATCCAAGTAGGACTCTACAGATCACTACAACCACCTCTAAAATTTCAACAAAGTACTTCAGAATCTCTAGCTTCATATGGAAGCACCAAAAACCCAGGATAGCTAAGATAATCTTGAATAATAAAAGAAATGCTGGAGGTATAATTATTCCAGATTCAAGTAGTACTGCAAAACTATAATAAAAATAGCATGGTATTGGCACAAAAACAAACACATTGATCAATGAGATCAAACAGAAGACACAGACATAAGTGTATACACCTATGGACACCATTTATCTCACAAAGAGGCCAGAAGTACACACTAAAAAGAAGACAGCATCTTCAACAAATGGTGCTGGTCAAACTGGAGGGCAGCATGTAGAAAAATGCAAACAGATTCATACTGAATAAAACTCAACTCCCAGTGCATCAAAGATCTCAACCTAAAATCAGATACACTGAATCTGACAGAAGTGTAAGTGGGGAATAGCCTTGAACTAGTTAGCACAGTAAAAGACTTTCTGACAGAACACCTTTAGCATATGCACTAAGACCAACAATAAATGGGGCCTCATGAAACTGAGAAGTTTCTGCACAGCAAAGGACACTGTCAGTCAGACAAAGAGGCAGCCAACAAAATGGCATCAAATTTTACCACCTGAGGGGGTTATTACCCAAAATATATAAAGAACTCAAGAAACTAGATATCAAGAAACAAATGTCTTGATTAAAAATCGGGTACAGATCTAAACAATTCTCAATAGAGGAAACTCAAATGGCTGAGAAACACCTAAAGAAATATTTAACATCCTTAGCCATCAGGGAAATGCAAATCAATACTGCTTTGAGATTTCACCTTACACATGTCAGAATGACTAAGATCAAGAAGTAGCAGCTCATGCTGGCAAGGATGTGAAGAAAGAGGAACCCTCCTCCATTCCTGGTGGGAGTGTAAACTTGTACAACTGCTATGGAAATCAGCGTGGCAATTTCTAGGGAAGATGGGAATTGATCTCCCTCAGGATCCAGCTATGCCACTCGGTAGCTAGAGTTTTCCTGCCTTGCCCACAGTCAGGACAAATCTTTGTCACCCGCTAGTCCCACAGCTGCTCAGATCCAACCAAGTAAACACAGAGACTTCTATTGCTTACAAACTGTATGCCTGTGGCAGGCTTCTTGCTAACTGTTCTTATATCTTAAAATAATCCATTTCTATAAGTCTATACCTTGTCACATGGCTCATGGCTTACCGGCATCTTCACATGCTGTTTGTCATGGCGGTGGCTGGCAGTGACGCCTTCCATCTTCCTGTTCTTTTCTCCTCTCTGCTAGTCCCACCTATACTTCCTGCCTAGCCACTGGCCAATCAGTGTTTTATTTATTGACCAATCAGAGTAATTTGACATACAGACCATCCCACAACACTTCCCCTTTTCTTTCTTTTTTTTTTTTAAAGAGGAAGGTTTTAACTTTTACACATCTCCAAAGCCAGCTTGGTATATTTGGGAATTTGGGCGTAGCTTCTCTTACTACTTCCTGCTGGAGGGGGCCGCTGTATCTTATGGGGACACAAAAAAAAACTTTAGAATTATGGAGTAGTCCGTGAGGGTGTATCATCTGAGCCAGTTGCCTTGAAACGGTTCTGGATGTTGGATCATCTGGGCCTTGGTGTCATCGGAGACCTTTCAGGGGGTCTTGGCTTGTTAAACCTGATGTATCTTAATCTGGAATAAATCCATAGCCTCTGGCTTTCTGTGGAAACAAAATCAGAGCCTCCTTTCCAAAGCAACATATCCTTACATCCAAATTTTGAAGTCAAGGTACCTTTAAAATATACATTATGGCATAATTCAATATCTTTTGCAATCAAATGTTTTTCTTCAGTTACGAATATCAAAGAGAACATAAACCAGATTCTCTGTGTGGTAGCCATCTTTACGTGGCTCATTTTTTATATTACCTTGAGCCCATTGCTTTAAACTGCAGCATTCTAAGACTGAATGGCTGCTATGGCTGCTGGCTCCGCCCACTTCAGCTTCCCAACATGGTGGTGATATATTTACCACCAGCTCTGGGAGCCTTCGTGAGTCTATACTTCTATCAAAGCAGCGTGTAGCCCAGAAACCCCCCTTTTTGTGTTTTGTACTAGCAAAGACTAAATCCACCACACAGCTTAATGTGCCACTTGCAGAGGCCTCATTCCTGCCATATTGCAGGTCAAGCGCACAGGCCAGGAACCCGCCATAGTAGCTCAAACCCTTTGGCTGCGGCTAACTTGAGAGAGACAACTAGGAAGCTGTTTTAGCTCCATTTTAGAATCTTCTTTTTATGCTTTCTCGGGTTTTAAGTGGAAATTCCTGCCCCACATTGGGCGCCATTTGTAGCTAGAGTCTTCCTGCCTGGCCCACGGTCAGGACAAATCTTTGTCACCCGCCAGTCCCACAGCTGCTCAGATCCAACCAAGTAAACACAGAGACTTCTATTGCTTACAAACTGTATGCCTGTGGCAGGCTTCTTGCTAACTGTTCTTATATCTTAAAATAATCCATTTCTATAAGTCTATACCTTGCCACTTGGCTTGTGGCTTACCGGCATCTTCACATGCTGCTTGTCATGGCAGTGGCAGGCAGTGATGCCTTCCACCTTCCTGTTCTTTTCTCCTCTCTGTTAGTCCTGCCTATACTTCCTGCCTAGCCACTGGCCAATCAGTGTTTTATTTATTGACCAATCAGAGTAATTTGACATACAGACCATCCCACAGCACCACACCTAGGCATATACCCAAAGCCTGACAACTTCATTAAATGTATACTACATGTGTCATGACTTAGCAAATTCGTTCTGGATTATAAACCCAAAATTTGAATACATGCGATCACATGAAATCATGTGTGAGAATATCCATACAACTTTATTAAAAACCAAACCTAGGATGAGCTTTATTAAAAACCAAACCTAGGATGGAAGGCCCATACCTATAATGAAACCTCTCAGGAAGCAAAGGCAGTGAGGTCATGAGTTCAGGGTTAACCTGGGCTACATTGAGACCTTGTCCACCAAAAGAAGAGTGAATAAACAAGTGAAATAGTTGTGCATAGATTGAGTAAGTAGATAGAACATGTTGTGTAGCCAGGCAGCAGTGGCACACAACTTGAATCCCAGCACTCGGGAGGCAGAGCCAAGCGGATCTCTGTGAGTTCAAGGACAGCCTGGTCTACAGAGCGAGATCCAGGATAGGCACCAAAAAACTACACAGAGAAACCCTGTCTCAAAAAAAACCAAAAGAGAGAGGGAGAAAGAGAGAGAGAGAGACAGAGACAGAGAGAGACACAGGGAGAGAGAGACAGAGACAGAGAGACAGAGAGAGAGAGAGAGAAAAAACATGTTGTGTGCACACTTGATGGCATTCCACAATAAAACAAAAACATTATGTAAAGTGACATAGCCAGTCAGAACATTCTGCTTATTTTGCACTGGAGACAAGCCCCAATATAAGCAAGATAAAGTAATGTCTTGTTGCTTTGAATCATGGTCAAAGGTAGTGAATGATAGCAAAGGGGTTCAAGGAAAACCTTTGGTGGGGGAGTGAGGTCTGTTCTATATCTGATGTGGTGACAGTTGCCTGCTTTGAAAATTTCTCAGACTTACTAAACCATAAACCTAAAATAGATTAATTTAATTGCATTTAAACAATCCACAGTAGTCAGAGGGTATAGTTCACAGGTAGAGCACTTACTTAACATGCACAAGCCTAAATTAAGATCAATCCTTAGCCCCATAAAAACAATCCACATTCAAGCTACTAAAAATGAGATAATTATTGAAAGTCGAAAACACATTCTGACTTCCTGTTGGAAGTGTAGTGTGTATGTACAGAACTGAAAAACAGAAGCAAGCTAGCAGTAGAAATGTCAATAAATGCTCTACATATAGAATGGAAACAACCTGCATGGTCAGTCTCACTAACAGGAAAATCTTTCCTGCCTCCAGATCAAGTCAGCAGGGACTGAATGTTGTCCTTGAAATGCCGTTCTTTACACATTCTACCAAGAGAGAGCACAAGTTATAATCCTTGAGACCTCCAGCCAGAGACCTGTTTCTTATCACACAGCAAATCTGTGGCTAGCTGGACCCTGAAATTATCAATCTACAAAACTATAATTTGTTACCATTTGTAAGTTACTGAGGTTATGTTTTTTGTTTTGTTTCTGAGATGTGGATTTTGTTATCTTGTCCTGGGCTTATATAATCCTCCTGTCTCAGCCTCCAAAGATCTGAGGCCATAGACACTAAGAGCCCAGTTTGTGATTTATTATCCATTGGGAATAGCATTGTGACTTACGAAGGCAATGGAGCTTAGGGAAATCAGGTTTTCTATTGGCAACAGACAAATATGAAAAAAATGAATTTGCTGAGAAAGAACATGGAATTTCCCACAGTTAACAGTGCCTGAAGCTTCTGCCTCATTTGAAAAATGTCTGAGGCTTGGAAAAAGAGAGAGAGAGAGGATGGGGAAAGGATGATGGGAGGGAGGAAGTAAGGAAGGAAGAAAGAATGGAAAGAAGAAGCCTAATCACAGTGAAGTGTTAAATAAGATGAGTGAACTTTCAGGCTCACACATGTATGTGGTTATGAGAGTATTTATTGAGTCTAATAAAATGTGTCCAGAAGGATAAGGAGATAGACACAGAGGATTTGTCACACGTGACTGAAAGTGCAGATGCTGAGGTTAGAAACGCTTATGTTAGTGTTGAAACAAAGAAATCAATGGACTTTGTGACCTCAGCATGACCCCATCTTCCTTCATTCCAGACACCTTTCCTGTCACAGGACACTAAAGCTCTGCATGCTTGACCTGAGCCCCCTTTATCTCCTGGATCTTCTGGGGCAGAGTCTTGGTCCAGAACTGCAGTTTTCTGGCCTTCAGGGCTCGGCCCACAGCAGGCTCAATGTCCAGCTGCAGGTATTGCTCATCATGGGCCAACTCGGGCCAGTAGGGTAGACCCACACTGTTTGGGTTGCTGTGGATAGGACACCAATAGGGAAGGATAAGGTCACTGTCATCCAAGACTTTGTCCCTTGATTTGGGTCAGAGCAGTGGATGAGTAGGCTAAGGGTCAGAGGGTAAAGAAAAACTGGCTACTGATAGAGTATATAAGTGTCACCCATTAGTGTCTGGTCCATGTGAAGTAAGGTAAGCTGTCTAGTTTTGTCTCTCCCTCTCAGAGAAAAAATATAAAGAATAGTACCACAATACAATGACTCACCCATTAGGTTTCTGTGGGATGAGCAGTAACTAAAGCTAGAAGGTGTCTGCCTATATGTGCCTTGGGCTGGAGAAGACTATGGTAGAATTAAGGACTTACACATGCCAATGAGGCACAATCACATGGGAGCCCTGGATGGAGACCCAGACAAAAGGAGTTTGAGGGAAGGGCATATTCTTACCCATGTCTTGCAAAGTTGGCCCAGTACTTCATCATCCTCCTATTCAGCAGATTCTCTTCCTCAGTGAAGTCAACTGCAGGCAGAAGGAGACAAGGGTCTAAGTCCTAGCTACCTCATGCAGGTGCCAACTCATGCTCTACTACAGCAACCGAAGCCTGAACCTGAATACTAGGCCTGGTTTAAACTCTTCCCTTACCACTCAGAATCTAGGATCCATCCAAGTCTCTACTTAAATTCTCTCAGGATCACTCCTACCACAGTGTGCTCTCATTGCTTCTTGCACAAGCTAGACTAGGAAGGATCATATTCTAATCCTGGTAGATGTTTTGTTTATTCGTTTTTTGTCTTACTTTTTTCAGACCAGAAATGTTGAACACTTAATCCTGTTCTCTCCCAGAGCCTCAGATTCCTCAGCTAGACTGAGCGCTGTAATCCCTCAGAACTCATCTGGGGCTCCAATCAGCTCAAGGAAAATAAGGAATATTCACCTTTAATGCCCCAAAGGTGGGAGCCAAAGACAAAGACACCATGATCACCATGGTCAGCCCTCACGTGGGATGGCCTGACATGCTTGATGAAGCTGGGCTGGTGCTGGAACTCATAGAAGTAGACAGGAGCATGGGAGCCTGGGAGTGAAGACACATGTTGACATAATGATTTCACACATGGTGCTTTTTTACCAAACCTTTGGTGATAAGAAACCTTCCTGTAAATTTATCTGGAACCACAGATCAGTGGTGAGCTCCAGGCTGGAGACTGACTATGGGAAACCTTTTGTTAAAGAATGACTCTGGCATTCCCAGATGAGCAGTTGTGATAAGACAACAAGTGTAACTAACATGTTCCCTCCTCTGGACCTGGATAAGATGCCGCTCATTTACTCTAGACATAAGGATTTACTGAGGTAAGTTTATTCAGGTGCCTGGTATCAGAGACCTGGTGAAGACATGGGTCAGGCATGACACTATAGAGCTCATCTGGGACCAACAGTTCTGAGCTCCCCCTGCCCTTGGTCTTGTTAAAGATGTACTCACGCTGAAAATGTGCTACTTGGAGTGCAGGGATCACAAACATGAAGTCCTCCATCAATTCTCTGAACTGTGCTTGGAGGGTCTGGGGGTCCTCAACGTCCCCCATGTATTCTTCCATTAGCAGGTCACTACATTCAGGAGGCAGCATCTACACCAGGAGGAATCAGGAAAAGTGATGTAGGGTGGGGCCTCTGAATAGGTAGGCAGCAACCACATTGTAAAGAATGTGGCCAGGCACAATACAGGGTATAGAGGGAAAGGTATGAGCTTTGGGTGAGCCCACACAGAAACTATCACTTATTTCTGAGCCTGCCATCTGAGAAGAATATGTGGGAACCCTCTCTGTTAGGACAGGATTCAACATTGCTCACCATCTGTGCTGCTGTGCTCTTCAGAATAGCTGGCAGGGTCTCTCTGGTTATGTTCTTTATGACATGATCAAGGCCCTTCAACTAGGAGGCAAAGGAGAGTCTTAAGTATAGGATGGGTTGGATATACATCAAAGTATCTCTGAGGTCCCACGACCCACCACTTGAGTTTAGGTTTCCAGAGGCTTAGGACTAGGTCTTACCAAGGGGACTCCCCAGCCACACTCATCACTGTCGATACCAATGATGCTGGGGACAGGGTGAAAATCCACAGAGGCCAACAGCTCCTGAGGGTGCCTAGGTAGGAACACCCCATCCACCACACCAGGGATCATAACGAAGACCTATGGGGCATTAAGGGTCAGTGCTGAAGATAAACCACATAAATAATCTGATGCCCACTGAAAATCCACAGTATTTCCCTATTTCCTATCTCATCTCAGGGTGCTATGCTCACTGCAGAAGAAATGGGACATCAGAATTAGTCTGTCTTCTTCTTTTTGCACATAGTACTAAAGGACATCTAACCATAGAGCCAAGTTAACTGGCTTGCGTAGTAAATACTGGCAATCCAACATTCTGGTGACCAGGTCCTCCAAGCCACACAATCTACAAACCTGATTGATAGCCAGAATCTCTGCTTCACTCTTGTCTCGTAGGCAGTGTACCAGGGCCTCTGAGTCCTTGACCTCACATCTAGACAGGTTGGCCACCATCTGTAACAAGCACAAGTAACGGTTGTCTCTTCCCTCTCAGAATGAAGCAGAATTTCCTTGATTCCAGTAGATGCCATTGCCCCAAATACCACATCCTACTGTTTGTTGTGTATGAAAGACTTAAATTGAATTGTTCACATTTTCAAATGCCTAGAGGTGACAGGTGGGAAAGGGACCATTCTACCTCCATATTTGTTTTGTTGTTGTTTTGTTTGTTTTTGTGTGTGTGGTGTTCATGTGTGTGAATGGGTATGGTGTGTCATATTTTGCCTGTGAAGGACAGAGAACAGCCTTAGGTGTCACTTGTCACCTTACCCCTTGTGTGCATTTGTCTACACTGGCTTAGCTGGACTACGACATTCCAGGGAGTCTATTGTCTTTACTTCCAATCTGTCCATAGAAGCACTGGGTTTACTAACACATATTACAACCTATAGACTTATGTGGGCTATGGAGATTTGAACTTGGAAACTCACAATTGCAAAGCAAGTATTAATAACAGCTGACTATTTCCCTCAATCCATGTGTCCAAGTTAGATTTTTTTTGTCAAGTTGACACAAGCCAGGGACAATGGTAAAAAGGAACTTCAACTGCGAAAATGCCTCTATCACACACACACAACCTCTATCAGACTGGTCCATAGGTGAGTCCAGGCTTTTTCCTTAAAAGTAACTGATGCAGGAGGGTCCATACCACTGTGGGCAGTGCCACATATGGGCAGGTGTCCTGGGCTGTATAAAAAAAGCAAACTGAGGAAGTCATGGGTAACAAGGCAGTAAGCAGTGTTCCTTCCTGGCGTCTGCTTGAGTTCTGGAATCCAGGTACCTTCCTGAGGGCCTACTCTGACTTCCATTCAAGTTCGACTATAAACTGTAAGCTGAAATAAACCTTTTATTGCCACATAACCATTGACCAAAGTCTTTATCACAGCAATAAAAAGCAAACTTGGAAACAATACACATGTATTTTTGCCAATGATGGCAGCCACTGTGAAAAGCTTTTCACTCAGCATACATAAACCAGAGAGGGATGGATTCTAAATTTTATGCCTTTTAGAAATTAATGAAATGATGCTATTTCTCATGATCCTTGTTCCCCAATTAACAGAATAACAGAGTACTACAGGCAAGAACAGAAGTAACAATGTAAGGGCTGGTACTGTAGAGTGCACTCACTGTGTAGACCACTTCAGATGTGTCAGAGATAAGGTCAGGCAGCAGGGCCACTCCACTCTGCATAATGGCTCCATGGAAGAGTCCTTTGGACATGGGGGACACAACAAGTGAAGACACACTTGTACCCCCTGCTGACCCTCCAAAAATAGTGACCCGGTCAGGATTGCCTCCAAAGTAGGCGATATTCTGCTGGACCCAGCGTAGGGCAGCCACTTGGTCCAGGTAGCCCCAGTTGCCTCTGGCGTGCTGGTCTCCAGTGCTGAGAAGTGGCAGGAACAAGAATCACAGGTATGTCCTTATTCTCCTCAGGCCCCATTGTGCAACCCAGTCCCAGAATTACCTGAAGAAGCCAAGGATACCCAAACGATACTGGATAGCAACCATTACTATTTCTTCGGTAGCTGCCAGTTTGGATCCATCAGTCATGGAAGCCATTCCCATAACAAGTGCACCACCATGGATCCATACCATCACCTGGAGATATCAACACAGATCTCAGGAGCACCACACCCAGCTCAGCTGCCTATTAGATTATAAGCATCTTTGTAGGTCAATTTACACACAGATCTCCTCAGGATTTCAGGACATGCTCCACAGATGATTACGCCTATAAGCACATTTCCATTCCCACTTCCCCAACAGAAAGTCTCAGCATAGATTAGTGGATCTAGATCACAAGTAATGTGATCATCACTCTTAGATCATCAAAGTAGAGCAAACAGGAGTGTCTTGAAGAGTGTCTTTCTTGATTGCTAGTCAGAAGAGGCATCAGATCCCATTGGCACAACAGAAAACCTGCAGCTAGAAATTTTGGTGATGTCCATATGCAGTCCTTGAGCACTTTCTAGAGTAGGTCTGCCAGGTTCAAGTTGGTAGAAGAATTCCTGGTTTAATCAAAGACCTAGGGTCTCTTACCTTTAGATTCCCAGTGCTCTGTGTCACACACCCAGGTTTAAGCAGCTCACTATGGCTGGGGTGACCTTCTTGCACCCAAAAAAGTGAACTGTTAATCAGAGTCTAAATTACAGTGTTCAGAATTACTTTGTCCCCTCTAAGCTTCCTGAGAAAGAAACTTCCTCATCCCAAGCTAACCACAGTCCAAGAAACTCACAGGTAAGTTAGATCTTTCATGAGCATGAGCTGGTGTATAGATGTTGAGATACAGACAGTCCTCAGACATAGAAGTGGGAGGCATGTTCAGATTCAGCATCTTTGTAAATTTCGTCATATCAGTCTGCAGGCACCTGGTGAAAGCGGAAGACAGTTAGTTCAGGATATGTGATAATCAAACCTAAGTCTTAGTTTGCACATTCTCTCAGCCACCTTCAGCTACTGCTTTCCATGATGCCCTGATAGCATATGATTCCTCTCTAAAGTCCCTTCCCACCAAGGTAGAGTCCACCAACTCTGTGGAAACGCTAATAGAACAGGACTTTCAGGGAGGCCTCTGGTCAGATAGTAATATCCTGAGGGCTAGCTGATGGAGACTGCTGTCAGTCTCTATGAAAATGATTTCCTTCCTGTACTATCATTCATCACTTCTGTAATATTTAATTCCTGGTGTGGCCATTAGTTTTGACTGTTGACTTGACACAATGTAGAATCTACTGGGAAAATAATCTTAATGAGGGATTGTCTAGATCAGTGGATCTCAACTTTACAAATTCTTTCACACTTTAACATAGCTTCTAATGTTGTGGAGACCTCCAGTGAACTATTTTGTTGCTACTTCATAACTTTAATTTTGCCACTGTTATGAATAGTAATGTAAATATATGATATACAGAATGTCTGATATTCGACCCCCAGGTTGAGTATCACTGGCCTAGATCCTGTTGGTCTCTAAGCATGCCAGTGGCAAATTATCTTGATTATGTTCATTGAGATAGGAACACTTGTCTATTGCAGGAGGTACCATTCCCTAGGAAGTGGCTTCTGAATTGTATAAGAATGGAGAGAGTAAGTGAAGCATTAGCAGGAATGCTTATGTCTGTAGTGATATGTAAGTAAAGCCTTTATATCCATCTTCAAGTGAAATGCACAGTAAAGCCTTTCTGTCTGAATTTGAGAGAACTGTTTCAGCAAAGCCATTGCTATGTTTGAGCTAATCAATACAGGCTCAGAAATTGTTTTGGGACTGTTTAAGCCTTGAAGAAATGTTTCTCTGCAGAGTCTGTGCTGGGTGCTACTTGAGAACTTGGAGCTACACTGACCTTGGTCCTAAGACGATTCCGGCAGACCTGACATTCTTACTTTTGATTACAGCTTGCTATAATCAAAAGGGACTGAGATATGTGTGGGTTGTCTGCTCTCACAAGCAGCAAGAGGAAGATGACTTTGGTAGTTAGAACCTTTCCCAGTTCCAATTGACATTTTGAATGCTTGAATAAAATAACTGGAGTTAGGTAACTGAGTGTCAGTCTTTTCCAAAAACACTGTACCCATCTGCTCCTTCAGAAAGTGAAGGTTTGGCATCTCAGTGAGCTTCTCCCCCTACTGCAGCACCTATGACCCAACATCAAACAATATGTTTCCTTTAGGCTCTGTTCCTCATTGGGGATGTGATGTGATAATCTCCCTTGAACTTCTGCCCCTGTGGTTTCCCATCCATGGTTGATTGTAACCTGGGATTGTGACCCATAATAAAATCTTTCTTCACTACATTGTTTCTGTCAGGGTACTTTATTAGAGCAACAGAAAACAAACTAAGACACTCAAGTACTGGGATTCTGTGCCTACACAGGAGCTACAGGAATGAATGGAGGATACATAGGGGAGTGAAACATTCTTCATCTCACTCTAGACTCTCAAGGTACCTCCCTCTTCCACATAGTCTCCAGATGAAAGTATGTATATGTGTTCCTTAGTCAATGACACATGGACAATGGATGGTCACAGTGACTGTGAAGAATGGCCCTAGTCTCTTTCCTCACTGCAGTACCTGCAGCTAAATCCCTACAGGTGACAAGTTCTGACCGAGAATCCTGACACAGTTGTTCTTCTCTAATCCTTAGCACATTCATTGGAAACATGCATGGGAGACTACCCTCAGCACAGACAGAAAGCTGCTATAGAGCTGAGATGGAGGAGGCACTGAAGTGTGGCCTAGAGCTCAGGCCGAAAGTCCCCGGGGCCCCAAACTTACATGGCTGGATGGGAGGTGCCATCTCTCACACCACTCCATGGCTCAGGAGGCTCAGGAGGTGCAAAGCGCAGTGGTCCTACAGGTGGCTTGGCAAAGGGAATTCCCAGGAAGGTATAGACACCAACATCACTCTCTTTCACATGAACAAGGCTTCCTTTCACCTGCCCTGTGTGTGTGTTCCTGATGGGGCTGGATGAGTCCTGGCCTGTAAGTGGAGAGATGCCATCAGTTGTGATTCTTTGGAATTCCTACCTCATTGTCACCATGGTACATGGGGAATATAAGCCGAGTCCTCCCAGTTCAGCTGTGGGAGTGCAGATGAGGTCTTCTGGATTACCTAGAGCTTCTAACCTTGTCCATTGGCCCTCTTAAAAATTGACAGGGCACTT
>CABHPR010125049.1:0-34957 GCA_902168415.1 Peromyscus melanophrys
TGTGTGTGTGTGTGTGTGTGTGTGTGTGTGTGTGACCTCATAGTTCTCTTCACTTAGAAGAATGGATGATGAGTCACCTGGTTGAAAGTAGTCTCTCTATTTTCCTTTTCTCTCTCTCCTTCAACGTTTATTCTTCAGTAATTTCATACATGAACACAATGTGTTCAGGTCATGCCCATACCCTGCCACCCACTCCAACCCCTCCCAGCCCCACATAGACATCCCTCTTCCAGCTTTGGTCTCCCTCCCCCTCCTCTTCATCATCTTCATGCTCACCATGGTCATCTTCATCATGTTCTTCCCTTACTCTTTTCCACACACACACCCCTTTCTCTTATCCCTCTACCAAACCTCTCACTCCTTCCTGATGAAAAGTCTGGGACCAGAGTGAAGAAGTCCTGACATTGTCTGGGAACTCTAGAAGACTCAGCATCTACAGATGTGTCGCTAAACACCTCTTGACATGACAAGTTATTTTTAAGATCATGGCAAAACAAAACAAAACAAAACAAAAAAACAAAAAACAAAACAAAAAAACAAAAAAACCCTGAAGAAGAGCCAATTTTCTAAGTAATTTCTAACTATAGGATCTGTTGACCTTTGGCCCATATACAGCTCAAAGGGGGTTGTTTTCACGTTGCCAGGGCCCTTAGCATTAGGGATAGGATCAGGGTCTGGGGTATTTCTAGCCTTCATATACATAGGCTGTGAGAACATTCCATTGTGGAACTATCTCGCTTAAAAGTAGCAAGCTCTAAGAAGTGAGGAAATAGTAGGTAGGGTTTAAACGCTCTCTAAGAACCCAAGACAAGCAAAGACGTTGAGAGACTAGTTCTGCGACTTCCCGTGGGCGTTTAAAGAAGGAAGGGGAAGCTGATTCTTACTGTAGCACGTTGCTTGCATACTACTATTAAACCCTCCAAGTGACATTTAGTGTTCCTAATCTCTTCCTCGTGTTTTCATCATAAGAACTAACATCCTGCTGCCAAGCTCGAATGTTTGTCCTCAATGTGGAAGGCATCAAATTGTCTGACTGGTGAGCTGACTCTTTAGAAATTGGCTGTCTGTTAGGATGAAATCTCAGGCTAGGCCCTGGCCTCGAGTGGGAAGGTCTCTGAACACCTTGCCACATCAAAGAACAGGAGATTAGAAGTTGGAAGTCGAACTGTTAACATGACATAATCCTGTAATAGGTACGTTTTGAGGCACACCGTTTTCGTTTTTGTAAATTGACTTCAGATGTGTATGAGATGATGGGGTGACATGGTCCTTGTGTGTGTATTTTGAGTGGCTGTGGCATGAAGTGGATATTGAGGACTCTCTGTTGATGAACAATACCAACCACCATTTACTTGTTGTCTGCTCTACAAATTATTTATCTATCTTATTTACCCTTGAATATTTCCTCACTTTTTAGATGAATAAATGGGAACTCAAAAGATGATACTCTAATCCGTGATACTCACATGTGCTCAATAATTGAAAGAACTGAAATGACACTGGTCCATCTGTTACGACAGTGGATACTTTTTCAAATATACCACATACCTTTCCATCCAAAGCTGAGCTCGGCCAAATGATTACCACTAGAGAGAGCATAAACCTGGACATGGTCTGAAGATCTAGACTTTGGATTCAACTGCATTAAAGACTGTGTCACGATGTTAAGCTGATTAGGTGAAGAAGGGGCAACAGGAACCTCAAGGTATTCAAAGAGACAGACAATGGGAATGACTAAATCAAACTTGGGACACTGTCATAGGCCCTCCCTTACCCAAGGCTGATGAACTTGGAGAATTCAAACTTCTTACTCAGCATTCTGCTCTCCCAGGAAGAAGCCCCAGGGGCCTGCCCCTTCTGTGAGCTTTTCTGGAGCCCAAGAGTCAAACAGGCCTGCCTTTTAATTGGAATACCATCATCTGAAGGAACCTGAACTGGCCCAGCAGGTTCTCATTGTGTAGGAATCCCAGGCTCCACTACTCAGTTGACCCATTAAAATACCCTATTCAAAATAATCCTCATCCTGTTTTACCCTTGATATGGATTCAAAGGAAGTCCCAAATCTCACATGGGAGGTTTACCCTCCCACATCCACGAGGCCAGTTTGAGCCCCTGTCTGAGAAGGTGGGTGTTTCAACACATTGACTGGGATTTGCAAGATAAATGATCTGCATTTTCTGATCAGGCTCAGAACAAACTGAGAATCCTGCACAGAATTCAATGGAGGTCAATAAGCCAGTTTCATTGCTAGTGTTGCTGGGTGAAGAACCATATTTAGACATGATACCAAAGGGATGTCTAGTATGCCACCTTCACTATGCAGACTGACTTTTTCTATCAGACTTGTCATAGACCTGGCCAAAGGTTTGCTTTCCCATAAATACAAAGTGTTCAGGAGTTTGCTGCATAGAGATAGGAATGGCCACCCTTGGGCAGACTGCAAGAGAAGCAGATCACGTGGGAACTGCCTCATGCCTCTGCCCCCTACACCAAGGCTCCCTTCACGGGAGGATGGTGGCTGCACATATGTTCATTCATCAAGTAACTAAATAGTCTTCCTCCTGCCAAGTGGAGGAAATAATTAGCCGAGAGAGAAGGAAAAGATTCAGAATCCCCTGGAAACATTGTAGTAGAAATGGATAATCTCTACAGTATCTGCATGGTGTGCTGGTGCATACTTATTATTCTAGCACTCAAAAGGCAGAGGCAGGAGGATCAGAAGTTCGAAGACAGCCTGGGCTACTTATGGAGACCCTCTCAAAAAACAAAAACAAAACCCAAGCAGCTCAGTGGTGTAGTTTTTAGCTAACATGCACAGCATTCTCTGATTCAAAAGAAAGTGGGGGCATAAGAGTTTGAAACTGAGAAGCTGTGCTTTGCAGAATCACATGATAGAGGAATTTCCCCCAAGAGAAAAGTGAAAAACCAACAGGACCAAAGGTCATCTGCATATTCACCAGCAAATTTGAATAATGAAATGTCTTATAAAGTAGATTCCACAAGACTTTAAAAATGCTGGAATTTGAAGCAAAAACTACCATATCAAAGTTAGACACAGCAACCCAACAGGAGGAAAAGAGTCTGATAGTTTTTGCTTCACCTTACGCTTTATCTTGTCGTGTTTGGTGACTATCTCTTAGAAGCCCTGTTCTTTTCTAATGAGAGACAGAAAGGGAGTGGATTTGGAGGGGATGGGAGATGGGGAGGAACTGGGAGTGGTAGAGGGAGGGGAAACTATAATCAGGATGCACTGTATGAAAAAAGAATTTATTTTCAGTAAAAGGAGAAAAAAAATGCTGGGATTTGTCTATAGCCACACCGCCCTGAATGTGCCTGATCTCAACTAAATTTGCCAGAATTTCAAACTAGAGTTATCATTTCAATTGTGTCAAACTAGTTGAACTTAATACATTCTGAGTCCATCTGTAGGGAACACTTGTCAATATAAAAAGAGAAGAGGAAAAATAGGAATAAGGGAGAAAACAACAGATTATGATGTGATGGTCACAATTCTTTGAAAGGTCTCAATTTCCTTCATTTTAAGACCCAAAAATCTAGGTTGGGGGTATGTGGGAGGAGTTGGGGAAAGAGAAAGAAGATAACCAAAATGTATTGTATGGAAATTTTAAAATAATAAGTACAAGTTTTAAAACAGAAAGAAAGAAAAAATAACCAAAAGTCACCATTACTTAGAAGGATCTAAATGATGAACCCTAATTGGGGCTGAGCTCACTGTATGGTGAGTGCTCCTGGTCAACCTCTGGTGTCACTGAATCCTTACCATGTGATCTTTTATGGGTAGTGTAAGGTTGCAAACATATAAGTCAAGAGTTGTCTGAATAGTATGTGTTATGTTTATTGGCAACTTTGGCCATATGTACTTAACCCTTAAACACTTGGGTTAGGAAAACCCATCTCATGTTTAGTCAAAAATCTACATATAAATTTTGACTCTTCATAAAACTTAGCTACTAAAAGCCTACCATTGACAGGAAGCCTGACCAATACTATAAACAGTTAACTAACCCAATTTTGTATGTTTTGTATGTCATATGACAATGAAAATGGGGGAGGGGAGCTTCAGAGATCACGCTTTGTTGGGACAGATGACACTGGAGATATTTCCTGCTTGGACACAACTGGTGCCACACAGCATTTTTCTCCAGCTCTTGCAATGCTTGAGCTCATGCTACAGTAACAGGAAGGTAACCATGATGTCATCACAACTGCACAGTATGACCGCAGTTTCTTTAGCACAGTTATGAACTAACAACTTATCTCCTATTTGCTTACATTTCTCTCCATGGCAACGCGAGCAGCTTGTGAGTATTTAAGACTATGTTTTGATGAAATTCAACTTTCTACTGTATGTTTCATGGCAGTAGATAATAAAGTAGGCTATTACCTGTATGTTTTTGCTGTATTTATATCATATCTTTTTTTCTTAATTTTTGTAATGATTCTCCATGATTAGTCCCCTAATTATCACAACTCTCAAAAGAAGAAAATCCCTCCACAATAATCTATGTAACTATCCCCACTGGGTTCAAATCTGTGCTGTTAAAGGCTCACCTATATTGAGACCCACTTATTTGTTCAATTATTTGATAGCTCATGAACATACTATATTTAATTTCCCACCTCAGAAAGAGGAGAGAGATGCAAACAATTTGTGGAATTTTGCATATAACCAAGACTAAGGAGTATTTGAAACCTTGTTTTCTGGTGTCACTCTTGAGTGCTCGTGGCGATTACTGCCAGCAAGCAGCTGTCACCCCATGACCATGATTTCTCCCATGTTTGAGATGTCCCGTGTTCAGGCTTCCAGGGTAATTCCCATGATTCTCCGTTTAGTGCTCAGCAAAAGGTAGCCTGCTCTCCCCACCTCTTTTTCTGCTCTCTCCCCTGAGGACTGCACTCTCTATGAGCTGCTCTCTGACCCTTCTTTGGTGGAATGGATGGAAAATGAGGGCCTCTATAACTGACCCACTAAAGGGTGAGAGAGTGGAAAGCCTGCAGAGTCATTAGGGAGGGAGATGGAGGACTCACTCTTGCTGTCCAGAACTGTGCCCCTCAGTTCACATAACATTCCCAAACTCCGTTTCCTGCTCAAGATCAAAACTTTCCAATATTGCTTATGGTTTTTTTCCACTAAGCAAAAAGGTCCAGGAGCAATTACCCCATAGGAGAAGTACCAATTATTCCTTAGGAGAAGTGCCAATTATCCTATAACATGCAGTCTGTTTGGCAAGTTTGTTTACATAGAATAGTTCAGCATATTAATCAAGACATTTTGTCAGTAAACTATTCTAGAAGCACTCGGGAAGAGAAGAATATTTGGAATTTTTTCTTAAAACACAAATGTCATAGGTCTAGTTTGGAGGGGGCTCTTTTCCATGTAACCTTACAGATGAGTTGAGAAAGTCTGTTTCCATACATCTCATTCTTTCCTGGTGAGTTACTCTTTGTTCTGGGGGGTGTAAATTTTAATTCATTTGTGAAGCTGTATTGGTAGTGCATGGAGGAAACTTGACCTTTCTTCATCAGATATATGATTCATTGACTTAACGAAGAATATATATATAAACTGAGGCCCCGAAAAAGCCTTTGAATGGTGATTTGAGTCAATTACTCAAGAAACTGCAAGCATGTCATGATCTTTTGAAGGCAAAATACAATGAAGATGATTTGGATCAGTTATCTGAATTTTCTAAGGGAAATTGTTCCTATTTCATCTTTGATTATGTAAAATAATGTTATCTACACCAAAATGCCTTAAAGTTTGATGCATATTGGTTATGATACTGAATTCATTTGATATCGTACTGATACCTCAAGACATACTTTTTAATACAAAGAAACCTATTTTTAGCAATAATAATCAAGCACCTAATGGCCCATCCTCTAATGCTCTGAGATAATGCATTCCAATTACATTTAAATGGCTACTTCACTAAAGATGTTGCACATTTCTAAGTCATTTTTGCTGGCCTTTGCATGCAAGCATTGATATAATGGTTTCATTTCACTGTACATTTTAAAGAACGTCCCCCAAAGGAAAACTTATTCTTATTAGTCAAGTCCATTTAAAGTATAATCAAACTGTGGTTAGTATTGTCAAAGGAATAATGTCTGTTTAAGCTGAGTTTTATAACAGCTCACTATTGCTTGTCATGCATTTTCTCTTTGGCTTTCCACCATCATTCTGTGAAATGGTACCTTCATCTTATTGTTATTGTTGCTGTTGGAAAAGAGGTTCACCTGAATGACAGAGCCATCAAGTTAGTGATGATTTTAGACACCAATCTAGGACTCCTGTCTCCTTGTCCAGGGTTGTAACAAAGGCCCACGAAAATATCTCTCATACAATAACCATCAATAGCCTAAGGGAAATGAAAACATTTTATTTCTACCTTGAAAGTATCTGCCCAAATTACCAAGGAATGTTATTAAGTAAATAAATGCATCAAAAAATGCTTTTAGTTTGATAAAAATTTTCATGTAGTTTTTCAACACATACATATGATTCACTCTACTATAGAAAAATAAAACTTAGATGCATCCAATCTTTTCTGTTCAGTGAAGTTCTTTCTTGATACATACCATAACATATATTTCACTCTATTCCAAGAGTTAGGCCAAATTTCATACAATTGATAGAGAGGATTCAGAGCCACAGACAAGACTATATGTTAACTTTCACCAAGAGCCCCTCCCTACTAATGCCTGACTGGCATGTGTGTTTCTACAAAGGGCATGATTCATCTGCTGTGTTTGAGTTGAATTTTCTTTAGTACTTAAAGGTATTCCAGGATGATATACACCTGGCATCAGTCTACAAAGGGACTGGGAAGTAAAAATCATCAGTCCCCCAAAATAATGCTGACTTAGACCGTAAGAAGAAAATGCCAGTATCTCAAGATGGTGACAGAGAAGTTTCCAGAAACATCTTCTCTAATATGAGAACTTGACACAAACCGAATGGTCAGGGAATGTGAAGGAGACTGTGTTAAATGTTGTTTTCCAGTGGTCTTAGCAATTGTGGAAGAACATGGACTACACAGACCATAAACTTGTTAATCACTTCTCTGCAATAAAGCTTATCTTGGCAAGAGCATTACTCATGGAAAAATTCTACTGTAGTAACTACACTGGGTTTTGTTCTCTGTGTTATCTTGATCAATATTACTGCTATGTGCTCAAATGTCAGTACACAATTTGCAAAGGAAAGCTTTTTGAAAATGGCAACTTCTTGACCTTTTAGGGAGTCTGTAGACTTGATGGAAACTTTGAATTTGATCATTAACTGTTCGCAAATCTTCCTTCCCCCAAACATACCTCTTGGCTTTCAGCAATGTGGCCATTTTGTGACAAATGGTGTTGCTCATCTTCTTCAGATGCATTCACAAACAATTTGACTACGTAACAGAACACTAACACACACACACTGGACTGTTCTCAATCAACCCATTGAGCAAATCACGCATTTGGGAGTAAAATAACTAGTCAGCACATGGCATTTTTCAAGAACAATGTTATCTTCAAGTCCCTTACAGGGAATCTTCCACTGAATCATCTATTTAAGCAACCAATGATACAGTTAATGAACACCAACTGTATACCCACCCAGGAAATGCAGTATTGAATTAACACCCCATCCTGCATTGCTACATCATTTTACAAAAAAAGAATAATGCAATGAGAAAGAAAATAGTTTGTTATGATTATGATCATATTTGATAAATAGTAAAGAAGAGGTGGCATCCTGACTAGTGAAAAATTTGGTTGAACTGGTAATATCATAATCACATATACACATTGACTTTTTCCCTACAAATTTACTAGAACGAAAATGTCAGTTTATTCAATATTTTCTCTGTGCCTCAGTTTCCCTATCCTCCACCATGGAGCTCATGCCTTCATTTGAAGACTTCTCAGAAAATGGTATTGCAGAAATATTCTTCATTGACACGTGGTTTTTGCATTTTTTTGCAACATGCCCCTCCCCAAAATGTTACATATCTAGTCATGGGCTAGTTTTGTTCCATGTTTCTCCCTTCCTTTAGGATATTTGAAATACTGTAAGTGTGAAATGTTCTTTCTCAGTCCAAAATAAAATGTTGAGAGGGAAAGTTACATTTTAAATTTAAATGTTGTCTAAATATATTTTGGAATAAGTCTGTTTTGTCTGAAGAGACAAACTATTCTTTGTTTTTATGGATTTTAGTAAGAGTCTGGTTCATCCAAAGTTTAAGGAAAAGTTAGCCCCGTCTAATGCGAGGTTCTTCGGTCATCCCCATGTCCTTCCTTCCCACTGTCATCGTTATCACTGACCCCTTGCTGATGCTAAGGACTTGTTGGGTATGCTAAACCTAATCCTCACAGCAGCAGTACTCATAAACTGACACTTATTTTAGCTTGTGTGTGAGTGTGCGTGTGCATGTGTGTGTGTGTGTGTTGAGTGTGCAGCAGCATAGACACACAGATTACAAAGATGCCAGGGTTAGGAACTGAGCTGAGGTCCTCCTGTTTGCATGGCAAGCACCTTACCCACTGAACCATCTTCCAACCCCACAAACCAATGCTTAGATCCAGTAAACCATCTCTGCATCTAGCTACAGGGAGAGATAGGGCTAGACTCCGAATGGTGTCCCAGTGTTCAAGCTGCTGCCTCTAGTTTCTTAGTGGAGGGAAGCTGCCTTCCCACTGAGCCCTGGAGCAGGAGAGTCTACCCCTGGTCTTCAATGTGTGTTTCGATGAGATCGATGGTCTAGTACCTCCCTCCTGGCCTCAGCTTCACGACAAGCTTCAGTAACTGTGGGGGCTATGCAACAAAATTCTGGAAGAGCGTGTTCTCAGATAAGGGTATCTTGAATCCTTCAATGGCCTCTCTGTGCGGCTCAGATTTGAGGGCTGAGATTGGAGGGGCATTCATTCCTCCTCGGCCCAATCTTTTCTTCTTGCTCCCTTTGGAGAAGAAAACTTAATTTTGCAGATAAGATGCTGTAATTTAGGAGAATCTGAGAGGTAACTGCATATGGTCAGAAGGTGCCAGAAGCAGTTTCTCCTGGCTCCTCTCCTTCCAACCCTTTAATGAATGTGGCCGCCTGCTATCAGGGAGCAGCTCAATAACAAATTCCATGATTGGAGTTAAATTGCTTTAGCTTTGCTACAATTACTTCTTTTGTTGGGGAAGGAGTATTCAAGTTGTAAGGTTTACTGGCTTCTCAGAAGTCTTTTAAACCCTCAGGTGCAATTGAAGAACGTTTGCTAGGTAGGAGGTAAGAGTTAAAGAAAAAGGTGCTGTTTTGTAAAAAGCCAGATACCAGCACTCAAATTACCAGCAATTCTTCATTTTGTGTGTGTGTGTGTGTGTGTGTGTGTGTGTGTGTGTGTGTGTGTGTGTGTAAATTTGCAAGACCTCAGTTAAAACAGTGCAAGGATAAGTAGGAGGAGAGAAAAAAGGAGGAGGAGAGAAAAAAGGAAGGAGGAGGAGGAAGAGAAGGAAGAGGAAGAGGCAGAGGAAGAGGAAGAGGAAGAGGGAGAGGAGAAAAAAGGAGGAGGAGGAGGAGGAGGAGGAGGAGGAGGAGGAGGAGGAGGAGGAGGAGGCAGCTTTTTAGATTCCTGATCACATCATGCACTTATTTCTAGAGATGTTGATGAACTTTAAAATAAAACATCATATTCTCAGTATCTATGTTGACCAAGGTGACCCTGTGTGAGTAAATATCCCTACAGGCCGGAAAGAGTCTGTTCGCCCACACTGAAAAGCAGCTTCAATAGTTGGCATTTGACATTATTTCTGAGATGGTTTTAATGATAAATGAATGGGTCTAGCTAGGTGCTTCTCTTTGCTTTCTCTAGCTGCGGCAGTGCATCTGCACACAGGCTGCTTCTGCCTTCTAAAAACCCATGTCCAGAAGGGCCATGGGGACCTCTGTCTGCTCCGAGCTCCCAGGCATTTTGCAGTGAAGTATTTTTGTGATTCCTTGGTATGGAAGTTTGAAGACAATGAGCTGTGAGCCTTAATCCCCTTAGAGATGTAAGCTCAAAATCAGCAAACTAGGGCAGCTTCCAAATGGGTGACAAGGAGGAAAGAACCAGTGCCAACTCAAGGGAACAGCATGACAGTACCATCCGGATTAAAAGAGTTCCGATGATGAATCCCATCAGTTCCATCTCTGAGTTAAAAAATAAAAGGAAAAGATTGCTTGGTATTGGAACTGCCAGGAAAACCAAGAAGGTAAAAATATTAGGAAATGGAGCAGGTCAGGAGCATGAGTTGTACACAGAAATACATTTTGCTTCTCACTCCCAAGTTAGCTCTTCAAAATAAATATATCAGTCGGCCTAATACATAGCAACCCCACCTCTGTGCAAAAGTATACTTTCTCGTTTCCTAAACTGAGAAAGCCCTAAATCGTATCAGTTCCGGCATTCAGCTCTAAGCCTAAAATGTCTAGATTCCCCTATTCCATCTCCAGTAATCATCATCCCATTCTGGGCTTTACGACTTACAAACTGAGTTATAAATTTAACCTCAAACACGGGAGTGGGCGAGGCGAACAGAGGGGTGAGGGATTATAACAAATTACACCCCCGTGTGGGCATGAGGACCAGGTTCCTCCAGCAGGTCGTGGCTCGTGGCCGTAGCTCCTCTCTGCTTCTCTGTGGCCCCATCATTCCCATTCTGCATACTTTCTCTCTTCAGCAAGTCCTCTAAAACCTCACTGGAGCTTCCACTCCCGAGGAGTCAGAGAGCGTTGATGGTCCCATCCGCGTGGAACCACCAGACTGTCTCTCTAAATTTACATGGTGATGGTGGTCTCAAATAGGGCCTATCCCAGGAAGGAAGTTCGGAATATGAATTGAACCGAATATTTATCCGCAATGTAATATACTCGTTTGAAAAAAAAAACTTTTTAGAACAACACAACCTTTTCTGACAAAGTTATGTGACCTATCTCCCCTTCCTATCATTAAAAAATATTTAAAAACAAAATTTAAAATGTTTTGGAAAATAAATACTATGTGCTTTTTTACATACTGGTATCATTTAACCTAAACCAGTCAATTGTCCTCTCTCTACATTCAGCTTAGGCTTTCTTGACCATGCATAAAACAAAACAAGAAAGTTAAGAATTGGGAAGACCACACCAGGCGTGAGAAAGCTTTTCTTAAGTTGTTTGTCAGGGAAGTCCAAGAAACTCCACAAACAACATAGGCTATTGCCATCATTACCTCCCCAACGTAAATGGTAAGTCCTTATTGCTGAAGATATCATGTACTTTGGACACAGGAATCAGAATATTCAAGTTCTAACCTGAAAGCCTCATCCTTGAGGACTAGCAAATGCAGCAAATGAGGACCAAAAGGCGAAATGCAGCTTCCAAAGAGAAGAGACAATTAATAGTCCCGCACAGCTGTGGTGCTTATGAAACACAGTGGCTAACACATGGCGATACCCCTTAAGCTGCAATAGCGGCGCTCCGGCCTTGGTGGTAACCAACAGTTGTCCGACTGGAATTAAGGCCCATTCAACAGGAAGGAAATTGTGCCTAGTACTGGAACCCTAACCAGCTGCCGGAGGCTGGTGAGGTCCTGGATCTTACAGGAGGATCTATCAGCACTTTCTAGATCAGCATAAGTCTTAAATACACTTGAAGTACTTCTCCTTAGACCCACAGATAAGTGAAGTTTTTAGCCCCTCCATCAAAGAAAAGCTTCTCTTTGCAGCAGATCACAGAAAACCACACTGACCAAAACACAGTGAACAACTAACCGTAGGGTACTGAGCCCCAGTTGATACATCTACAACATAACTCCCGTACCTAAGGTCCAGGGAACATTGTGGAAAGGGCGGGGGTTGAATATTTTATGAACCAGATGACCAGGAAGTCTGTTGTGAAATTGTGTCTCCTAGAAATGACAAGGAAACTACATCCATGACATGACTATCTAAATAAGACACAAACAATAACAAAATCAATAGACAGGCCGATGCGGAAGGGGGAAATCTCACTGGGGCCTCAGCTCTAGACAGAGAACTCCAGGAACTAAGGACTGCCGAGAGAGAGGGAATTAATCTTCCCCAGAATGAGCCCCCCAGTTGGTTATACTGCACCAAGTAGCAAGCCCTACGACAATATATATACAAACAACTCAGCAAAATACTTCATATTCATTCACATATATTTGTGTATATATATTATGTTTGTGATAATAGTAATAAAAGAAAAAGAGACCATGAACTTGAAGGGGAGGAAAGGGAAGAAATAGGAGGAGTTGGCGAGAAAGAGAGGACATGAAAAAGGTCGGAAGGAGGAAAGAGAAGATGGAAACAATATAACTATATTTTTTTTTAATGAGAAAAAAATGAATTGGGAAGAGAATTAGAACTTGGTAGACGTAGCACTAAGGGACAAGTAGAACTGTCGTATTAGTGTCATTGTTAAAAAAGGAGGAGGAGAAGAAGGAGAAGAAGGAGAAGAAGGAGAAGAAGGAGAAGAAGGAGAAGAAGGAGAAGAAGGAGAAGAAGGAGAAGAAGAAGAAGAAGAAGAAGAAGAAGAAGAAGAAGAAGAAGAAGAAAAGAAGCCTGCTACCTGTGCACTGTCCAACAGAGGCTTACAAGCATTGCCGGGTAAGCCAGCACCACCACCCAAGGGGCCATCAGCCTAGTGGTCAGATAAAGGGTCTTCTGGAAGAAGCACATTTGGAACTCATGTGGGGAAAAAATACGAAAGTTCCAGGGATCTGTCCTGTCTGTTACAGAGTCTAAGCAGTGACTTGGTGTTTGGAGCATATGGTCTTATTGCCAGAAAAAAGAAAAAAGAAAAAAAGAAAAAAAGGAAAGAAAAAGAATAGACCCTAATAAGGGCTCAGGAGTTCGGAGCAAAGTCCAGATTCAAGAATGAATATGTTCTCTCTGAAAAAGCTGATGCCGGTCTGCAGGCCTCTGACTTCAGGTGACAAGAGTCTTCCAGGCCACAGTCGTTGTTGAGGCTAAGTCTGTGGAGGCCTAACAAAGCTGGAGAAATCAGGGCTGGACCCCACTACTCCGAGCATAAGTCATCATGCATTGTAAATTCCCCATTACTTATATGCAATTCTGCTTCCTCTCTTCCTACCCCATGATGGCATTTATGTAAAAGCCCGACACCTTACACTCTGGAATAAGTAAGGCCTTCAGTATCTGCTTTTCAGCTTTGGCTGTTACCGAGTCCTCAGAAGGGTCCAACAAGGTAACTATTATGAACAGTGCTCTTCAACTATCAAAATGTATTCTTTCAGGACATGAAGACAACGTGCTGGGGATTTGCTCTCTAGAATGGCTCACAGCGACTCTGATATGAAGTTCATTGTAAAGGGCCCCCAGTTTGACATGAATCTTAACAGCGGGAACCTATTTGATCAGGCTTTCTACATGGAGCCGTGCTGCAATTGCTAAGGAAGTTGCATTTTTTTTTTCTAGAAAATAGAAAGATGCTTTAAAGCATTCAAAAACCGTATAGTCATTGTGTAGGTTAGCGCTCGCCCTTAAAGCAACAAAAGACCTTCTGATAAAGAGCTCTCAGTGGCAAGTGTTTCCTGTGGATGCTTGAGGATAATTGGCCCCCGATTCAATGGCATGCGGCTGACTCATCTCTTTTGTGATTTTCTTGAGAGCAAAGAATGAAAGTGCTATGAGGTACACTGAGTCATATCGGGGGACATTCTGCAAGTTCCAAAGAAATGTTTCAGTGTGCTGAGTTCCTTACAGGGAATTGTGGGAGTTACATGGGTTCAGATGTATTCAGCCCAAGTTTGAATCCAAGAATCGAACAAAACTCATATTACACTTTTTGGGTTGAGTCAAAGAGAATCCAATTATGGCTGTGTGGGTTTCTGGGGCCTTTTAAAAAATTAAATCACCTTTTTAAAAAGAAGTTGAATAAGTGGTAAAGTAAAATCGTGTTTTAAAAGAATGTTTCAATAGTGAAGCAAGCAAAGCTAGATTTTCCTGGTTCTGTTCACCCAAACTGCCCGCAGTGGCCTTCCACACTATCGACTCCGCTCTGGCCAGTGTCACCTCAATCTTTTCTTCTTCTGCTTCGTTGCTAAGCCTTTTTATACACCAAGTCTTTGCACATGGTTCTCTCTGCCCTAGAAAACCTCCTTTCCCTGCAGATCTCATGTTCCTTATATAACTTCCTCCTACTGCTTTAGGTCTAAGCTTTAGGTAGCTTCAGGGGCTAGATCCTCCTAAAATTCAAACTCAAGGCAGTTCAATGCACCAACAGACCCTCTTTAAGCAGAAACTGTCGAGCTGTTTATTAAACTCCTATGGAGATGTAAAGGGCTGGAAGCACCCAAGAGAATCTTAATGAAGATTTGTAAAACACAAACTGCGAAGGAGGGAAGGAGAGATGGACAGAAGCACAATAAAACAAGAATGTCTCTCTGTTCAATAGGCTCGGTAAGACCATGAAAAAGCCAGTCTCAAAGATGCATATGTGCTTGTGTGTATGAGAGTGGGTATGTTTTCGGCTCCAGAATCTATAAAGAATTCCTACACCTCCAGGAGAAGATCTCAGTAGAAAAACAAACAAAATATTTGAATAAGAATTTCATAGAGTAAAATAAACAAATAGATTATTAACACACAAAGTGATGCTCACCCACCCTAACAAGTGAATGAAATGAAAAGCCTGTCCAATTTTAAAAACACACACACATACCTTTTAATGCAACTAAAATTTACAACTGGCAATACAACAGACTGTTAGTAAACACGGAGGAGGAAATTAGAATTCTCCTTAATTGCTGGTGGGAGTGTGAACTAGCACACCCACCCTGGTAAACAATTTGAACCATCTACCAAAGCTGCCTGTACATATACACTGAAACCTGTAATTTCTCTCCTAGGTATATAAATAAGAAAACTGTACCCAGATGCTTTGCCAAATAACATGTAAAAATGCACACAGTATATGTTTTTATAGTGGTCCAAAATTGGGAATAACCCAAATATCCATCAACAACAGAATGGGAGTAGTTAGGTAAAATATTTTAGAACCACACAACAGAATACCAACAAGTAACACAAATAAACCAACTGTAGCCAACAACATGGACCAGTCTCACAGACACAATGTTAAATATGCCACATGTAAATGAGGGCACGCTAAATGCTTCCCATTATGTAACTTGAGAACATGGAAAAATTAATCCATAGTGTTAGGAGCCAGAGCAGGGCTGTCTTCGGGGAGAAGAGGCAGGCTTCTTTATTGCCTATTACATCTATTGCCTCCTTAATCTAGGAACTGAAATATGAATATATTTGCATGTGAAATTCATTTATATTTTTCTATGATTTATTTGTGTGCTTTTCTGCATATATGATATACTTCAGTAGAAGTTTTATTTAAGAACGTATATATCACATACAATGGTGTGGGCTTACTTTTTCAGTTCCAAACACAAGTATATCCAAGAAGTAGGTCTTCTTGTCTATTTTAAAAATGTATTATTGTGTATGTGTGCATGATGTATGTGCACAAGGCACATATGCTATGGTGTGTGCATGGTGCTCAGAGGTCAAGTCCACCTCTACATTAGTTGGGGGCGGGGTGTGGAACTCAGGTTGCCCAGCTGGTACAGCAAATGCCTTTACCCACTGCACCATCTCACTCATCCGAGGTCTTCTTTCCTTTCATAATTTCATTTCCATTTTGAACCCCATTCATTTCTTCAGACTTAGTGCATTCCTGACCCCTTACCTCAGAGTGTGGCTCTAATCCAACCCTGGATAACTGTATAGGAGTAAGTCTGGACCTAAGTTGTATCCATTGCCTATCTGTGGTAATATCTGCTGAGTGTCAATATCCACTTTATTGTCTTCAGATCAGGCAGTCTACTACTGAGTCATCCCACAGCTAGACAGAGAAATTTTCATGGTGTTCTTTATAACTCCCCATTGGCACCTCAGAAGCAAAGGACTCAAGGTTCTTTTTAAATAATCCAAGCATTTAAACTTCTATGGCTTTCCCGTCAGGCTGACCGTACTTTTAGATGCTCAGTATTTCCTTAAAGTTATGCCATGAGTCCTTTATACTTGAGTCCTTTATACTTCCTGTAGCTCCCAAGATACTTGTGAAACTCAAAAGCCAGGATCCTAATGGAGTTAAGAGCGGAGAGACACAAAGTGCCCTGTGACACTCTTCGATCCAAAGAATTCAGTGGAAGTGGCATGTACAATTTCCTTTGAAAGTCTCATGAAACCTTGTCTTGCCTTCTAAATGCTTGAGATCCCCATGCCAAGAAACCCAGACATACCCTCAAATACAATGTGGAGACAGAGCTTGGCCAGTGAGACACAGCCTGATATCAGCTGCCTGATACAGAAGTTAGGCTGTTTGGGGCCACCAGATGTTAGTCATTGGTTGGTGACTGCTGTATGGGTAAATCCAGGCAACACAAGCAGAAAAACTGTCCGGCTGAACTCAGTTTGGCTTGTGGATCCACAGAGTCTAACAAACAAACAGTCAGTCTTTCAAGCCACTAAGTTCTCTAATGGGTTGTTACTCAGCGGACAAGTGATGCAGTCTCGTGTACAAAGCCATGCGTAGTCGGGCCCCTCTGCCTCTGCTGTCTGTCTATCTGATGCAGCACATTCTACCCATGCTAGGAATATATTTCCCTCAATCATTTCCCTGCTAAAACGTTCTCATCTTTCAAGTCTCAGTGCAAAGGTCAGAGAGTCCTTTTCTGGTTACCCAGAGTAATTAGATTCCCCGACCTTCTTCTTTGGCAGGATTCTATTCTTTCTTATAGTATTATCATAACATATAGCTATGATGTATGTGTCTGCTTAATGTACAGCTTTCTCTACAGACAATATATGATATATATAATATATATAATATATATAATATATATCATATATATATATATATATATATATATATATATATATATATATATATATACTTCCTACCTTCATGGATTCTTTCTGTAGAGAAAGTTGCACATTATATACACGGCCAACTCTAAACCTAGTACCCATATCCATCCGATGACTCACATACACTAGTTGCTTAATAAGTTTGTTGAAGAAACATGTTTTTTTTGTTTTGTTTTGGTGGGTTTTTTTTTAATTTTGTTTTGTCTTGGCTAGGCTACATACTATATTTCAGGAACATCTTGATTGAAATGTCTAATAAAACTAAGTCACTGTCATCAGTCTACCAAGAAGAGCACATAGCTGAGAGTCCAGCATATTGGTTGCTTCAGTTTTGTTCCTGTAGTGAAAAGAACAGCTGATAGGTAGGATATGGCTTAATAAAATGATGCCATTGCCAAGACTGATTTCAAATCTTCCTAAAGCTCTTACTCTTAACGTTTTGATTTCAGTAAAAGGAACTAGTCAGACATGGTTCTCTGAAACAATATTTACTTATTTGAAACTTGAGTTAAACTCCAGAGGATTTGACTTTACTGATTCACTGCAGACACAAATGAAGTTTGATGGGGTTTCTGAAATTGTACCTTCTCACACACGATACCCATGCGTGTATTCCTATACCGTTGGGATAAAGACGTCACTCTAGGCATATAGAATTTTCCACATAGTAATAATACTATCAAGCAAAGACATGCAAAGCTTTATTAAAAATTAAGATGCATAAGCTGAATAAAAGAAGAGACTTGAAGAACTGGGAAGTGAAACTCGCTCCATGCGTAGGGTGAAGCGGCCACTGTCCTTTGTTAGCACATTTTCCCTCATCAAGTTTCCGTGGTCCTCAAAGGTGATTACTGAAGTCCAGCATTCCTAGCTAGATTCCTGGCTACAGAATGGGTAAGAGGGAGGGGCAAAAGGCTGCTCCAAGGAGGTTTTGTCTTCTTTAAATGTTTCTTGGAATCCCTGCCCAGTGCTTTGTATTTAGTCCCCTCTGGCAGTCTCTAATCTCAAGGGAGACCAGGAAATGGAGACCTTTAGTCCATTTACATCATCTCTCGGGATAAAATGAAGAGTTTTACTTGGGAAGACAAGGAAAATGGGTATCGGACTAGCAACTTTCAAGGTCATTACTGGAGCCACATACCAGAGAACACCCTTACTTAAGAATAAAGCAAATCCTGAAGACCAGACCTTTTGTGTCCTGGGACCTCACAGCCTCACTGCTTCAATATTCTGCCTGTCCTCCATGTCCCAAGTGTTCCTCTATACTGGGCAGAAAATGACCGGTGTGGATTGACTTGGGACACTAGGTTTTTGCTCTCCCAAGAATATTACAAAATTTGGGAACTGGAAACACAGACATACATTTTTAAAAATAGATTTGCATTTCCAGTATTTTCTTTGAAAGATTATTTTCTTCTTAATTGTTCTCCAACAAAGCCTGAAGTTCTTGTACGCACTTTGACGCTGTTGAGAACAAGAATAATATTGTGTTGTTACCACCCCACCCTTCCTGCTAGCCCACATTATCCTGGGATTGCTCCATCACAGCCACAAGGCCACACTGTGGATGCAGCACTCTCTCTCTCTCTCTCTCTCTCTCTCTCTCTCTCTCTCTCTCTCTCTCTCTCTCTCTCACTCTGTGTGTGTGTGTGCATGTGTGTGTGTGTGCACAAGTATGATCACTCCACAAATTCTTTGAAATGTTAATAAAATGCATTTAGAATATGCAATGATGTCCGACATTTTCAATCACTTGTGTGAGCTCAATATAACTTGCATTTTCAGGCAGACAAAACATGTCTTTTTTCATGTGTGCCACTTTAAGCATGAAAAATCAGCTCCCATTCCCAGGAACAGATTACTTCCAAAATGTCTGTGTCACTCACAAGCGCCCTACCCTTGCCTTCCTGCCTTCTTCCCAAGAAGTAGCTTTTCATAGTGCATCACAGTATATTTACATATAGATTTAGGTTCTGCCAACGTACTGTGCCTCCCTCAGAGTCCCAGAACTGTATGATATTCATTAAAAAATGCTTACATGGTTTTGGTTAAAATACTTCATCTCTCAATGTTTGCAGCAGTAGAGAACAATTTGCATGCATTTGGGATTTTTTAAGGTCATGTCATAAAATCAGCAGAGAATTAATCTCTCTCTTAGATATTCTATATTTCTTCCCTTCCCATCTCTATGTAGACACTAAAATATTTGTAGTTTAGAGCTTCCAAAGTACAAGGACAAAGCAGGACTATGTGGGGTTCAAGAACTCAGTGAATATATTTCCCAGTATATAAACTGAACTTTCCTGTAACGAATACTCATTCATTCACACACACACACACACACACTCGTAAACACATATATATGAATATGTGATATATATATACATATATATACCAAAACAAATAAAATAAAAACCTACATGCATACACTCCCAAAAGCATATGTGACAGGCACTAAGAAAGTCAAGACAAATTTGCTACTAAATTCATGGTACATGAAAGCAATCATAAAATAACCAAATGCTGAGCACCTGTTGTATTTTTTGTGTGTAGAGCCCCCCACACCTTTCTTCAGGTAACAATTGCACTTCTTCCCTAAAAAGGACTCACAGCTTGTTGTTTACATGAGGTTGACCCAAAACCTCTGCAACTGTGAGGAGGCTAGATTGTGCCAGGACTGGCCTGAGTGCTTGCTGGGCATTCCTCTGAGGAAGGGCCTCCTTCCTTCTATGGAGGTAGATGGTAAGACAGATGGTACCTGAAGTTGCCTGTTGCCATCATACTTAACTACAATAAATAAGCCATGGAGCACAGATTCAGACGCGGCCATTGTGTGGAGGGGGCATGCAGACTCAAGATGGAGAGAGAGAGAGAGAGGCCCTGAAATACCCTCAGGTCCCGTATTCAAACATCCCTTACTCTGTTTGAAGAGTTCATGGTCATTTCTGTTACAGTCATTTCAATTTTTCAGTTCCTCTCCATGAGAAATCAAAACACAAATATATCAGAAAATTAAAGATATCTGCCTACATTTGCAGGTCGTCGGGTTCTAGATTTTAAATATTTTCCAGAGAATTCCAGCAGTCTTACTGGTATTCATCAATAGTTTATGTTGGCTGATGGTGTCTGCTAAGTCTTCCACACTTACCCTTGCAGGTGACACCTAAAATGGTCATATGCAAATACATATTTAGGCAGTTTGGGTGACTACTGGAATCCTTTGAAATATGTTTATTAATCAATCTGTATCTAAGCTCAGAGCAGAGAGAAGATAAAATGCAAACCAGCCATTTCCACAGTTTCTATTTAATTTTGAGAAGCAGCATATGCTGCAAGTAAGAGGGAACCAAGGTGAGTTTCCTCTATTCTTTAGAGATTTTGTTCACCCGTGTGGGGGGGGGGGGGGAGAGAGACAGAGAGACAGAGAGAGACAGAGAGACAGAGAGAGACAGAGAGACAGAGAGAGACAGAGAGAGACAGAGAGACAGAGACAGAGACAGAGACAGAGAGCCTGCATGTAAAGTGTATGGAGGTCAGAAATAGGTGTTGTAGCTCCTGGAACTGGAGTTGGATGATTGTGAGCCACTGTGGGTGCTGGGAATTGAACCCAGATCCTTTACAAGAGCAACAAGTGCTCTTCTTCATTCAGCCATCTCCCCAGCCCCCAGACTGTATATTTCACATAACCTCATCGGGGTACTTAGTCTAGATTCCCAAACCAATTCAGTTTCTTCCCGATCACTAGCTAGCTCTTGGGACGATAGTATGCTTTAAAATACCTTCTATTTCACAGATTGCCCCAAGGAAAGGCATGCTGACTTCTGATAGGTCTATGAAGGCTGTGAAACTTAGCAGCAGCTGACTTTGGATGCATGGATTTAAAGGCTGATTCGTGCTATCCACCTCTTGAGCATTTGGCTCCCGGTGCGGCATCTTCTCCATGTGTGGTGAATACACATCCCATTGAGGTGAAAGCGAGCTGTTGTCCTCAAAGGAAAAGCCACGGGCAGCTCCAGAGCTGTAGCAGGTGCATCCGTTCAAAGTCTAATCTGAGCTAGGGAGAATGGCAGACATAGGGGTTGGGCTCAGCTGATAAGGTGTTTGCTGTGCAAGCATAAGGACCTGAGTTGGATCCCTGGAATCCATGAAAAACAGTCAGGCGTGGTGGCATGTACTTATAGTCTCTGTGTTACAGAGATAAACGCAAGCAGATCCCTGGGGGTGGATGGCTGGCCAGCCAGATGAACTGAATCACCAAATTCCACACCTGTGAGAGATCTGATCTAAAACAGGTGAAAGGTACTAGGGCATGCATACATACACATGCACACACACAATCCATACACATTCACATACACAAAAATATACAGACAACAGAATGGGGCAAATACTGAATCTGGAAATAAAGAAACTGACTTTTATAGATCTCAGCGAGAAGAGAAAATAAGAAAGATGTCCTTGAGTGTTAAAAATGGAATAACTCTTGTAAACTTATAATGGTTTGAATGAAAAATGTCCCATGTAGGCGCAAGTATTTGAATATGTGGTCCCCAGCTGGGGTACTGTTTGGTGAGGTTATGTAACTTTTAGGATGTAGAGCTTTGCTGGAGGAAGTATGTCACAGAGGTTGGGGTTTTAGTGTTTATAGTCGTACCCCCACTTCCGTTCTCTCTCAGCTTCTTAGACATGGTGAGATGTGATCTCACAGCTTCCTACTCCTACTGCATGCTTTCCCCACTATTATATTCATCTCTCCCTCTGGAACTGTAAGCCAAAATAAATTATCTCTTCCAAAAGTTGCTTTTGGTTATAATGTATTATCACAGCAACAGAAAAGGAACTACTATAAAACTCAAGAAACAAACCCAAGGGACTTGAAACTAAAAATTGCTTATAATATTAATCTTCACAGTCACCTGGAGAATCTTCACCTATAGTCAATAGGGCTACAAAAACCAAGACATGAACTACTATTCAAATTCATCTCATTTAAAAGGCAGATCCTAGGGAGGGGTGTTCATGCATATTCATCTTCTATGCTGGCACAGAGCATTTATAATTAATAGTCAGGTGAAGGGCCTTCTCTACCTTAGGTAAACCTTAAGAATGACAGTGTTTCTCCTTGCCAAGTTCTTGATAAACAGACAGACAACTAGATAGATAGATAACAAATGCATTGGTTCACCAAGTTGGACTTTGGTGAAATAGTTTCTTTGGTTTCTCATCAGTTCCCTAGCTGGGATGTGTTGTAGAATATTATTTTACAGTGTGTTACTTTTGTTGATGTTGTATTTGTTTAACTCTGTGAAGTTGTGATACTGTGCCTGTCTAAAACACCTGATGGTCTAATAAAGAGCTGAACAGCCAATAGTGAGGCATGAGAGAGAAATAAGTGGGACTGGCAGGCAGGGAGAATAAATAGGAGGAGCAGAAGAAGAAAGTTCAAGGAACGAGAGAGGAAGGAAGAGAACTTCAGCGGCCAGCCGCTGAGCCACCCAGCTATACAACCAGACACAGAGTAAGAAGGAAAGAAAAGGTATACAGGAATAGAGAAAGATAAAAGCCCCAAGGCCAAAGATAGACGGGAATAATTTAAGTTAAGAAAAGCTGGCAAGAAACAAGCCAAGCTTAGACCAAGCATTCATAAGAAAGAATAAGCCTCCGTGTGTGATTTATTTAGGAGCTGGGTGGTGGGCCCCCCAAAAGAGAAAAAACAGACAACAACAGGGGTGATAGACATTTGTTGGTGTTTCATCAGGAAAAGTCATGTAACAGTGAAGGAACACCACACACACACACACACACACACACACACACACACACACACACACACATTCATGCACTATGTCATTATTAATCGTTATCTTAACTTTTATAAACTATAACCATGGTGTATTATTTAATTTTTTAATCTCTGACAGCAGCAGATTCAGGGAGGATCTGCTGTGGCTTGTGGTGCAAGGCATACAGGGCATCATGGAGTGGGTAGCATGGGGACCAGGCTGACTGGTCCCCAATGGCAGAGGTTTGTAGCTGGTTATATGGCGGCAGTAGACAAATAGCAAAGAGAAGAGAGCTGAGATGAGAACTACAGTCAGGAGCAAGGTCCCAGAATTCCATACCTTTCCAAAACAGTATCATCAACTAGGAGCAAGTGTTTAGAGGCATAATCCTGTAAGGGGACATTTCATGTGCAAATCACAGCAATTTTTTTTAAAGTAGGAAAATACAGAACCTCCAGGAGTCATGCCCATCTATCTTCAAACAATATAAATCCAAACAACACGTGAGTCAGATACTGGGTAAGTCAGTCAAACCAAAATCTATGCCAGGGCTATGATTCATCACTTAAACTGAATTCATATTCATGTTTCCCCATGCTTGAAGGCAAACACGGCAGATTAAGTTATTTTTAAAATGCATCTTCTTGACAAACACACCAGACTTGCAAGTGAAAATGGTAACTTCATTTGATGCCAGGCTTCCTCAAAAAAATCATATATCCTTATGCAACACAGACAGAGCAAGGCATGTGACTGAAAAACCACTGAGAGGGGTGGACCACACCAGAGTAGCACAAGAGAGAAAACTAAAATGACCTTGGGGATCTCAGTCCTCTTGTGTCACAGGGGCTTACCTGAACGTTCTTAAGTAACAAGAGGGAGCCCCAAGCTTCCTTCCTCTTCCAGGGCAGTGTGGGCAAACCAATTCATTTCCTCGAATCTCAGCTTCACTACTGATAAAATTAAAATCATATGAATCGGCCACTGTGTCTCACCTTGTCGTGGTGATGAGCAACCATATTGTATGCTCTTCACACACTCAAAGGACAAGAAAGAAAAGCATTTCTGCTCTGTTCATTTTCTACCACCTCTAACTCCCATTTTCTACAGCTTTTAAACTAAGGCATTCATCCTCAAACCTGTTGAATATATGTGTGTGCACATGCACGCACATGAGCATGCACACACGTGCACAATCATTGTATGAATGTTGTTAAGATCATCCTGATATATGTGATGTATACTATATATTCTATGTATAAGTGAGTATATTTATTTATACTTGCATTACATTTATACATTGCATATGTAATATATCATTAACCATTTATATTGCATTAATTTTTCTAAACTATAAATTATGGCATATTGGTTACTTTTCTCCTCCCTGTCAGAAACAATTTAAGGGAGGAAGGGTTTCTTTTGGCTCGAGGCTCAGGGGATAGTTGACAATGAGATCAACTATAGACAGAGCTTTGCAGAACGCTGTTATCCAAGTCCTGATCCCAAACCAGGTAAATGATAGTCTCAGGAGTTTGAGGTGAAGCAGGCATAGGTCACATTTTGAAGTCACCCAGGTGATTCCTGGGTGCAGCCAGGGCCTTAGCACCCTGTTAACTTGACCCAATCCTAATTACTTCTCAAAAGACTCATCCTCCAAACAGCTTAAGTTTGTGAATCTATGGATTAAGTTTCCAGCACATAAAATTTAAAGGACACATCCAAACCTTCACAGCCAGCAGTAGCCTTGGGATAGAAAGCTCGAAGGAAGGTCAGCTACGTACTTTGTTAGGGCTACTGATGAAGGGCTCCTGACAAATAAAAATGGGGTGCCACTTGGAAAAGTATCATTCGGGGTGCTAAAATACAAATTTGTATCCTTTCTTCTGCAATCTCATGTTAACCCACAACAATGGTTTTTACTTGCTGTTGGATCTTGTGTTTCTGGGCATAGGGGTTAAGATAGGGACCTGGGGAAGAGTTCTCAAAGTCTGAATAGAGGCTTCTACAAGCCATAGTGATGACATCCTAGAATGAGACATGTGTAAATGTGTCACTGAGGCTAAAATGTACTGTTATTTGGTAAAGCTTGGACTTCTGAGAAGACAGGAAGTTATGAAAATGAAAGTGATCGTCTCTTTAACAAAATGTACTTTTTTCAATGAGGTTGTCTACTGAGGTAGGAAAACAAAATCTCCCTAAAAGATTGTGTTCTGTAAAAGATGTTTTTGCTTCCCTACAAGAGGTAAATTGCCTCATTTGAGACTGGGTCCCTTCATTTCTAAGTCAAGGGCACGGCACTGGGAAGCCTAGCATTGGTTCAGAGACAAAAAGCTGTCCCTACATACAGCGGGGAGTGTCACCTAAAGCCAATTTCAAAGAAACCTGACTTTCTCCTCCCAGCTCCTCTCCTTGGCATGCTAATGCTAACACTGCTAGGGCCTGACCATTTGTCAGAAAATGGTGCTCTAAACTGGATTTAGAGTGATTGGAGACTCCTGGCTCTCTTATTGATTGATTGATAACAGTTCTTAAGTCGCAACAATCCTGAGGTGACATAAAAGAGACATTACCATATAGGGTGGTGGGGAGAATGTCAATTTAAAGGCTAAAATATCTAAAGGAGTATCAGTACTAGTTCAGAAATTGTCTTAAAGTTTCTTGTAACCCAAAGTAAAAAATGGAAACACTGTCAAATTCCATGGTTTCCCCATATTATCTGTCAGGAGAAAAACACCAACTTGAGAGAACAAAACATCTTCAATACTTAAGTCTTGAAAGAATTACTAACCTGGGTGCTGAAGATGATAATGAGTAATGACCTCACTGATAGTGTGAGAGCAGGTGCTAAGGCAGCCTTCATGGGTTGCTTCTTACGGTGACTTTAAGTGGAAAGTATTGAAGCATAAAACAGTAACAATGACTCCATTATTTCCTGTCATCCATTCTTGGGATTCCGTTTCATATTGGTGGTCATGGGTATGTACATTCCCACAACTGGACACTGGCATGTGGCAATGTGGGTGGACACAGATCTAGGATGTAGGATTTGCTGAAAGGCATGGACAAGCTCTTTAGGGGTAGAAGGTCGACTATCACTAGTTACCTATAAAGTTGCTAGGGAAAAGAAGCTCACTGGCATAGTCGACAGTAAAGGAAATGGGATCCATTTTAAGACTGAACCCTTATAACCTGCTCCTGTACCTGATATGGAAACACCTTCCTCCTCCATCCATCATCATAAAGCAAACAATCATGCTTATCTTCATGCGCTGGCTAGAGACCAGATGATGGACAAGATGGTGGCATTGGCAGACTTGTCCTAGTGAATAGTGGCCTCTGGAGAATGCTCAGATTTTCTGGAAGAGTGTGAGCAGGATATTAATAAATGTCAGCTTGGCTAGCACAGTACTTCTGATGCCAAAGGAATCAAAACAGAACCCTGAGCCATCACTAAGGGCCCACTCTGGCCATGTGTAATTACCACTTAAGCCCTCATTGGAGCACTAAAATAATGCCTTTTTGTAAACAGAAATATTAGTTGGCGTCTATCACCCAAATACGGCAAATTTATTGCTGACTTTATGCAGATCAATGTGTGATGTAATGAAGGCACTGGTAACCAGTGGGGAAATGGCGTGCAGAGGTGGTCACTATTGCTTTTCTTGTTACTATGGCAAAAGTAAGTTAAGGAAATGTTTGTTTGTTCTGGCCCATGATCTGAGGAGAGAAGGTCCAAGGTGGTATAAATCATCATCACAGTGGGAGAGAGAGAGAGGCAGAGAGACAGGCTGGTCACATTGTGTCCACAGTTGGGAATACTGATGCTCAGTCACTTTGATTTTTCCTCCTTTTCATTCAGCCTGAACTGCCCCTCCCCCAGACAATGGGCTGGTACCACCATTCAGGATTAGCCCTCCCTCCTCCCTTAAAGGTCTCTAAAATCACCCTCAGAGGAAGAAGCATCATGCACCACAAAGTGTGCCTCCTAGGTGATGCTAAATGCAGTCAAGTTGAAAAGGGAAGATTAGCTATCATGTTGATCATGACGTGAAAGAGAGTGAAGGTTCCACTTTTTAAATATTTATATTAACAACATAAATATAAATATTAAAATTTAAGTTCTAAAATTATAAGAATTACAAGAGAAAATGATTATAAAGAAAGTCACTGGTTTAGAAATGTCTGTTTTAGACTTTGCTGACTCCCCATGGGAGGCCTTACCTTTTTGGAGGAGGGGATAAGGGGAGCGTTGGGCGGGGGAAGACTGGGGGAGGGGACGGAAGGAGGGATGAGAGGGGGATCTGTGGTTGGTATGTAAAATGAATAAAAAATTTCTTAATAAAGAAAAAAAATGCCAGCTTTAAAAATGAAAACATCTGGAGGGCCAATTTAAAGTAATATACAAACTCTGGAATTTAATCAAAATGTCTCATTGTATTATTTGGAATTTATCATTTTGCCATAAAATTGGAAAGCTAATTTCCTGAGAATTTATTAAATACATTTAAGAAAATTTAACTAGAGAGTGAAAATGTCTTATATCCATCCCTGTTTCAATTAACTTATTTTATTTGGTTGTTATATTGGTTATTTTCAATTATATTATTTTTACTACAAGTGTTCATTTCAATACATTAAGTGATATTCCTAACTAAAGGCAGGCAGTTTAATGTCATCTGAAGTTCCATGGGGCCTTTACAAAGTTAATTTTTCTCCAAGGTTGGAAAATGTCTCTACCTCATAGAATTGGAGCCAAAGTCATGTCAGTTTAATGAGAATGCTTAGTGACCCGAGACAAGGATTACCCACAGCTTTATTGAGAAAAACAAAATATATTGCCCTGAGCCTAATAAAATTTTTTACTGTCCAATCAAGTCTTCAGAAATTGAGTTCATCTTCATTTTCCTCTTTCCAACCTCACAGCAAAGAATAGCCTTTGGATGCAGGTTTCCATGGAGCCCGGCACACACAGTCCAGAGCCTGGCATTGCTAGGACACCAGCACTCTGGGTCTCACACTCTGTAGACACGGATGTGAGCAGATAGCACTTCCCTTCCATGGCTCATGTCACAGTTAATAATTACAAATGTGGATGATTAATTTATATCCATCTCCTCCCACAGGCATGTATGTCCAAAGCTTGAGCACAATGACTGTTTTGTATACCAGCGTACTCTGTACCATTCTAGGCACTTATCTGGAACACGTGGATATTAACTGGCTGAATGAATGAAAATTAGAGTTAGGGACTAGAGATGTAGTTCAGTTGGTGGAGTGCTTACCCAGCATGCACTAAGCCCTGGTTTCAGTTCCCAGAACCAAAATAACCAGACATGGTACCAAATGCCTAAAACCCTATCACTTAGGAGGTAAAGGCAAATAAACCAGATGTTAAAGGTCATCCATGTTGACAGAGTAAGCTCTGGGCCAGCCTTGGATACATGAGACCCTGTCTCAAAAGAGGTTAACATTGGGAGAAAAATAGCAAGCTTCACCATGTCTGCCACACCCTCAATCCAAGTGCAAGAAGTTCAGAGACATGCAGTCCTAATTCTTTATATTTTAGTTAGTCTTTAGTTATTTTTTATACAATATAGAAAAGTGTGCTTTGATTTGTAAAGTGTGCTTTGATTTGTGAAGCATGTTAAGTGTTCACCGGTACCAGAGACTATGGACAAGCCACCATGCAATGTTGAGGAATATATAATCATGTCAATAACGATGTAGACACACAAAGGAAGCAAAGACCCAGCCTAGGAGCTGAGGGACTTTGTGGGACAAAAGTCCCCCATCCCTAACCAAATCCTGTGAGAATTGTATTTGCACTCTGCGAGTGTTCTAATCCTGGCGTATGTCCTCTGGTGTTTTTCTCTAATCTCTTTAAGTTGTCCCCACCCTGTCCCTCTTTATTATCTACCTTGTTGTAGTTAGAAATGCAAAGAGTCTTATCCTCAGAGCTAAGAAATATCCTGTAGGAGAAAGGGCATATGCTCTGTTTCTTGCCTTCATCTCTTGACAGAGTGTCTTGATATTTTCCCCCTTTGGGTTCTTCTTTAAGCACAGATAAATTAGAGTTCCCTCAGTTGGAGATACTTCTTCAGCATCTTATGTTATGCATGCACTAAGTAGCATGTACATTTTAGAGGTCAAGTTCTCAAGCCACCCCAGGTGGCCAAAGCTATTAGAACACACTCCTTGTGGCAGGATCACAGAGTCCAGCTAAGTGGTCAGAAAAGCTGTGTCCTTCCCAATCCACAGGAGAAGGGCTACCACAGGGGAGTTTCAGAACAGATTGTTGGTTAACCCACATTTCTTCTCACTGTGGTCTTCGACCAAGCTCCAAGTCTCATAGTTCTCACACAAGTCACAGCACATCCTTCACCCTTTGCCCTGCCCTTTTCACGTGAAATTATAGTTCCCTGTATGATGTGATCCTTCCCATCGATCCCCGTCCATTCTGCATGTAGCCAGATCAGGGTTATGAAGCCAACTCATTTATAGTGGTGTTAACCGATAAGACTGGGGGAGCTGGTCACTGGAACTATTTGCTTTGGGAACTAGATATAATACTCCAAACACAGGGAAGGAAATCTCTACAGGTCACATTGCAAAGAGCACAGATTGAGACTGTGCACTGAGCCCGTGAGGGTGAGAGTACTGGGGGACTCATGGGGAATGTTGGGGTTAAGAGACAACGATATACAAAATCCGCATAGGAAGGACAGTTACTCACATACAGAAAGTTATTTAAAAAAAAAAAAAGAGAAAAAAAAAACCAGAAACAAACATACAAAAAGTACTAGTGAGAAAAACTAAGGAAAGCTGAAGGCTCTTTGGGTTCATAGTCTTGCCTATGCTTTGTATGAGAGGGTGGGCGGTGTACCACCAAACAGACACTGTTTATTTTCAGCCAACAGCTTGTGGATACATACCGTGAGCACCTGACCAGGATACTTCCCGCCAAATCCCTCCCCTTCCCTTCTGTTCGGCACCCCTACCCACTTAATGCAGCCAGGTCTCTCTCCCTCCCCATCCTCTCTCTCAGTCGCTGTTACTTACCCAGTGTTCCATCACATAGCCACTAGCTTCTCTCTGGCTTCTAACTCTCTCAGATGACAAAATGGTAAGGGGTTTCCGAACATTTGTTATTTGTGTATTTTTTTTTAAAGCGTATCTCACAGTAGCCCAGACAGTCCTCAAGTTCATGAACTTCCTGCCTGTGCTTCTCAAATGCTGGAATTACGGATGTATGTGCACCACCATAGTGGCTAAATACTTTTTTAAATAAGCTTTCATGAAATATCCCAAACAGAACCGTTTGGTGTTAACTGGAAGGAATTTTGTATAGAAATAAATGTGCTGATGAGGACAGGAAAAACCAAGGCGTTCTAGCTTTACACACTGACTTGTCAGCAAATAATCCCATTGGGTGAGTAAATGGCTATGTAACTATTAATTATTTACCTAGAGTTGCTGAGTTACACAAAGAACATTAGGAAAGGAGCCTATTCCGTGGCCTCCTGGACCACGTTTGCACTGGGTACTTGACATGCATTAATTCAATTTCTGTCCACAAAGACAGAGACAATACCAGACACTGTGAGAGGTGAGGTTGACAAGATGCCATTCTCTCCTCTCCTCTCCTAGCTCATAGTTTAATAGGCAAGAGACACAGTGAGAGGTGGCCTGAAAAGGACCGTGACAGGAGAAGAGTGAAGGAGTACCCATAGGAAGGATTACTGTCCAGAGAGTCAAGGAGAGCTTCTGGAAGAAAGGATGTCTCCTGGAGATTAAAGACTGAGCTGGCATTGTCCAAAGGGGCTTGGGAATGGATGGAGATGTTGAATCTTAAGCACAGTGCTGAGGTATGCATTTCTGCTTCCTCTTCTCTAGTGAGGTAATGGGCTCATGAGTTAAAATTCGTCCCAATAATGGTACATGTGCGTCTAGTCCTCAGAACAGCTGAAGCCCACAGCAAGGCAGGTGTCTTGTCCTTCTTACTCCCCCGGGCCTCTGGCTGCACCTGCTGTCTTCACCTGTTCCAGGCCCTGTGAGAAGCACCTGTTAGGATGGACGTGCCAGGCAAAAGGAGGGCAAAACAATGCTGCGAGCAAATCCGTGGGGATGTCGTCATGGAACCCAAAGGCCTCCAACAGGGTGTCCTTCAAAGTCACCAGAGAGCTCCTGTCCATGGTCTCTCTTTTCAAGACAAGTGCTAGTACCCCAAAAGCACACAGGAAGTACAGTTGTTTCTGCAAAGCATGTGCAGATAGCTTATTTAGAAGCTGTGTTTAGAGTAGACCCGACATGAATACCTTCACTTGCAAGACTGGCAACTGGCTTTACATGCCCGAATAAATCTCAGATCAGAGGTGGGCAAAGAGCGTCAGAGAAGAAAGACCTTGATAAGCAGCAGACTTTCTTCCTGGCCCCTCACACAGGCTCAAAGCACTTTGAGGATAAAATTAAGTGACTGACATCAATGCCCGTCACTAAGTATACTTATTAAAATCCCAAACGACAAAAGGCAAACATTGTAGATATTAATGAAAACACAAGGCATACATTTGACTCTTTCTTTACTCAGCTGGTTTGGGAACCTTCTTGCCAGACTTAAGACCACCCCTAGCTGGTCACAGGACTTCCCAGGGAATATAATTTTTTTTCAACAGGGAGAATGGTCAAATGCAGATATATAGACATCTGTCTGTAACTTATCACATGACAAAAAGTGTTACTGCTAAAGCTTTCCTTCCCATTCAAGACCCTGGATGTAAACTTACACACAACCGCTGCTCACCGGACCAGGCAATGACGCCATCAGAAGGCGGTAGCTAAGCTGCTACATGGATTAGTGTGTTACACACACAGGTAGAATGCTCGATCACACCCCTGGTGACTTGCGTGGACCCTTTAGGGAACACAGACAGAGCCTCACTGGGGCCATGTGCTTCCTTTCTCAGCTCTCTTCCCCATATGCAGCAATGTTCGCAGAGCCCACCATTAGCAAGAGTTATTTCTGACTCTGGTCTCTTCCAGCCTTTTGCAAAGCTGACTTGATGTAGACCAACTCCAAACAAACCCCGGCCACCTCACTTCATAGCCCCACAGGCGTGTCACCCTGACCTAATTCTTCTGCACCTTTCTGTTATAATGGGAATGAGGACTGCCTATAGCCTAACCAGTTCCAACACATAGGTCTGAAAGAAAATAAAGGCAAGCTCTTTTTCCCATCATCCCACCTAGATTTCTCATTTATCTTGCTTCTTCATGGGACCTGTTCTAAATTAATCCCCTTGCCACGTGCCTCTCCCCACCCTGTGGCACCACAGCCACCACCAGGATAAGGTCTGAGTTAAGTCAGAGATAAGCTAATGAGCTAAGGACCAGGGTAGTGACTTATTAAAATCTTCAGTGTTCTCATACACACCATCGCATTCTGGAGCTGGCCTGTGATCTGCATGACTTCCCATCCTCCACTGATTCCAGCCCCAGACACATTCACACATCACACCTCTCCAATGAGTCAGTGGAACACTGGATCATTCTGGTGTTTATATTTCAATTTCTTCCCATCCTAAAAAAGCAGACACAGTGACTCGAAGTAAGTCAAAAGCAGCAAAAAAAACCCTATCGATACCTATTTCTCCCTAAGTGCCTCCCCCAGCTTTGGCCAGTAGTTAAGAGATCTACTGTGAAGCTTGACGTAGTCCACGCTCATGCCACAGATTCACATCTTTTAGCTCTGTGGGCACGTAGCCTGGCATCTGTACCTGTATTTCCTCATATGAAATAGGGAAAGAAATACTGATAATCTTTCGGGGTTTTTAGTAGGGACTATATATATATATATATATATATATATATATATATATATATATATGTATAATGCACTTAGTACACTGCAAACCATAATTAACATTTGCTATTCTAACACCAGTAGAGACATACTCTCATCTCAGATTATAAAGGTTGCTATGTTTTAAAAAATCATAAATAATTACTGGTCTCACTTTGATTTAGCTCTCAAGGTGGTTGTTGTTGTTTGGTTCAACGCTGCTTTGGGGTTTGAGAAATCTTGAGGTTTATACTCTAGGAAAACGACACACACATGGGAGACATTTATAGCTACCTATAAAGCTGGATGCCTCCTTTCATCATGGATGTGAAAAGACCAGGAATCAGGCAAGTTCTCCTGGGATTTCTTTGTAGAAAGATGAATCATCCAGCCGGGGCATGAGCCCTGCTAACCTATAAATAAATCCCTTTCTTCAAATCATGTTGTTGGAATATAGCCTTTTACGCTGTGGCTTTTTATAGAAATAATTGGTGTCAGTATAGCGTTGGAATCCTTAATTCTAAAAGGAAATGGCTTCTTCTATCCCTTGCTTCCAAAATTACATTCTTTCCTTGTCTAAATGGTATTAAGTGACCAGACATAGGACAATAATAACTACAAGATCAGTCGGGGATGTTCAGCAACGCACCATGCCTGCTACATAGTGAACATCTATATACTTGCTAAGTGGATCAAAGAACCAGGTCAATATGGAAGCAATGAGCTGGGGAAGAAAAATCATATTTTGCTTGGGGATAGTAAGAGAATATCTTATCAGAGATCTTAATCCCAGAGTTATTATTTCTCTACATAAAGCCAGGAAGTTACGGAGAACCTGTGCCTACCACTAGCCATGACACAATTTCACAGTTACGGGCATTTTATAGGGTATATTTGAGCAGAAGGCATTGGGGAGGCAATTTGTTCAGCCAAGGAGTGCAGTATTTGCTCACATCAGGCAGCAGGACAATCAGGGTCTTGTTAGCCAGTCCTTCTATTTTTCTGCAACTAAGACAAGGAAGCCCTGGATTTTATTAGCTGTGAACATATAAATGTCAGATTCTAGGATCTGTTACTGGGTATGACTACCTTCTGTTTTCAGCCTAAGCTATCCATCTTTGGAATGTGGGTAAGACGGGTCCAGAGCCTTTCTGCAAAGCACCATGCCTACTATATAGCTAGTGCCTACATAACAGACAGATCAATCAAAAAAAACAGGGCAATGTTGAAATAATGAGCTGTTACAGGAGGAATCATATCATACTAGGGTCTCACCTTCCCCATTTTCAAGATCCTGAGTCTGGTCTCAAAAAGTTCTCTTCTTCTGCCATTCAGGTCATCAGTGCAATGGTCACTTACTGTGTTTATTTCATGATGTGCTCTGGCTCCCCTATGCCATCTCCATCATGGATGGTTTTCATTTTTCTCTCTGAGAAGAGCTGGCTCTGGATCCTTCCTGCCTAAATACAAATACGAGGCCACTTGTTTTACCTTGTGCAATCAAGAACTACAACGATCAACTTTTCTCTTCTTGCTTTTTTGTTTTTATGAAGAGGAGTGGTGAATATCACAACTATTCCAAATGAAATGTATGAGTACACACATTGGTTATTTCATCTCATGGCCAGCCTCCAATTCACTGTTACCCCCCCGGTCTGAGCATCTCAGTCTCCAACACAGCTATCAGCTAATGCAAGCCTTCTCCAGATTCTGCCTCCACAGCCTTCTTCACAATCCTCAGCATGCCTAGAGAGGCTGCTTTATAGCTAGAGTTTTCCTGCCTGACCCACAGTCAGGACAAATCTCTGTCACCCGCCAGTCCCACAGCCGCTCAGACCCAACCAAGTAAACACAGAGACTTATATTGCTTACAAACTGTATGGCCTAATGGCTCAGGCTTCTAGCGATCTAGTTCTTATATCTTAAATTAATCCATTTCTATAAATCTATACCTTGCCACGTGGCTCATGGCTTACCCGCATCTTCACATGTTGCTTGTCATGGCGGCGGCTCCAGTGTCTGTCTGTCGTGGTCGTCCCCCCCCTTCCTGTTCTCTCAATTCTCCTCTCTGTTAGTCCCGCCTATACTTCCTGCCTGGCCACTGGCCAATCAGTGTTTTATTTATTGACCAATCAGAGCAATTTGACATACAGACCATCCCACAGCACTGCTTATCATGCCTTGTGGATTTCTGGAGTGGGGAAACAAATCTAGTCACCTTATAAAAGCTAAAGCTGCTGCCGCCGGGTGGTGGTGGCGCATGCCTTTAATCCCAGCACTCTTGGGAGGCAGAGGCAGGTGGATGTCTGTGAGTTCGAGGCCAGCCTGGGCTACCAAGTGAGTTCCAGGAAAGGCGCAAAGCTACACAGAGAAACCCTGTCTCAAAAAAAC
>CABHPR010125050.1:0-18653 GCA_902168415.1 Peromyscus melanophrys
GTGTGTGTGTGTGTGTGTGTGTGTTTGTGTGTTTGTGTGTCTGCACATGTGCATGCCATGGCATGCTCGTGGAGATCAAAGGACAACTTTCATTCCACCATCTGAGTCCCAGGGATGAAATTTCTGTCATCAGGTTAGGCAGTATGCACTGTCCCCATTGGGCTGACATGCAGGTCTAGTTTGGAGCAGGAGTGTTTAATGGAAATCTGTTTTTCCCTATAGACCTTTGGGATGATTCTGAGGGTTAGCAGAACATCCTTTCTGTGAGCAGGACCTGGATGGCACATGCTTGTAACTTAGTTCTCTAGAGAAGTTGGGGCTACATAATAACCTGTCCAAACAAACACTTTTTTCTATGGCCTAGGGGAGAGAACAGGAAATAATCCTGAAAATTTAAATTTCAGAGAAAAGATCTCCCAAAGGGTACAGCAGAGTGGCTGAAAATGCAGAGTCATGAAGTGTTTCATGGATAAGGCAGCAGACTAACGTTGCTTCCTACTTGAGTGGTCACATGACAGAGACAGACATATACAGAGCTCTCTGCCCACTTGTCCTGAGTCTGCAGCAGTGGCCACCTTGTTACCCAGTGTCCCTTCAGTCTTAAGTCTGAAAGATAAAGAGCAGGAGGTCAGTGGGGATGGTTTTTCAGGAAGCCAAATGGCTCCATCCCTGAGAAGGCCACATAAACACTTCACCTTCTGAAAGACAAGACTATGATCATCAGTGGTAGAGACAGATGTGGCTTCTCAATGAGTTCTGTGTAATGGTTTTATCAGGCCCTGGAACAACCTACATTAATTTGGTGGCTTCCTAACTAAGCAGGCAGAATGTCTTTAACCCCATCTCTGTGTCCCCAGTTGCCCACTATGGTCTTCTTCTGCAGAGTTCATAACATGTTAGGCATATCTTACCTGTCCCTCCCTTTGCCCTCTAAACATCCTGGGAGAAATGCACAGCCCCCTTTTACAGAAGGATTAAGGAATATGTGAAGGATAAGAGAGATCTGGGTCCAGATTACACATCTCTATTTAAAAATAAGATGTCTTGTTCCCCCAATTCATTAATAAGACATTTCAGCACCCCTCAGCCCCTGCTCTGAAAAGAAATACATGCCTATTGGGAAAATTTGAAAACCACAGAAGGGAAGGAGGGAGGAAGGAGGGAAACATTAATGCTATGGTGAGATCATTCCATGGTTCTCCATTACTGTTTTGATTGAACATTTTAAAATGCAATGTCCTAGTGAAACATTAGCAGAGAAACTTTGGAATAGGAGCATTTCCTTGTGTGACTTGAGCACATGGATCTGTTTTGAAGATCAGGGTTAAAAACCTTACCATGAAAACAAGTTAAAGACCAAAACCATAAATGATATTGCTTTCCCAACCGTTTCTCAGGTGATGGAGGAAGACTATTCCAGACAGTGTTATAGAATATACCTGGTAGAAATGGACAGCTGTGTCCTCTCTCATCACATTCTTAATTCTGCCCCCCCTCCTGGAGCTTAGAAATCCTTTACTATCCTTCTAGAGCCATTGTCCAAAAGGGATGAAAGGTTCAAGTTTGAAAAGGGAGAACACAGAAAATAACTTGATGAAATGGGTCACTGCTTTAAAGGGTGGCCTGAGATGAAGAGGTTCTCCAACATGAATTCCGTAGAGCTCAAGATGACCTGAAAGAGTCTGACAGCACAAAGTACCTTGTCTTCTGTAGACTTGCTTTCCTCATCCTTTATCTCCTGGGACCTGTGCTACCTGTGGCTGTCACCATGGACAGCCTCTTCTGACTCCTGCGAGCTCAGTGGGCTGTTAAGTCTTGGTCGCTCAAGCTTTGTCCAGGAAGTGCGTGAGGGCACAGTGTGAGGGACAGGCTCAGTGGCCACCACAGTCTCTGTATCTCAGAGCACCCAGGCCTTGCCCTGGCTCAGTGGTTCATTGGTTTTGGGTATCTGACGACCATGCTCTTTAATAAGTTCTGTGTGGGTTAACCATAGTCAGTGTCTGAAAGTGCTAACATTCATTCAGGAAGCCCTAACAAATAATTGTTCTCGGGGTGGGGAATCCCATGCCCAGCTCAAAACAAAACAAAAAAAAATGGAAAGAAAAACAACATAATATAGTGTGAATAAAGTACCAATTAGAGAAAAATAGACTCGAGAATATCAATGGCAGACAGGTGCATTGTGTTTAGTTCCAGCACTCGGGCGGCAGAGGCAGGCAGAACTAAGAGTTTGAGGCCAGCCTGGTCTACAGAGCTCCAGGGTTACATAGTGAGACCCTGAGACTTTGTCTCAAAACAAACAAACAAACAAACAACACAAAATGAATACTATCACCAACAAGCATGAAAAAGTATGTAATTTTTCTGAGCACAGCTCTGCTTTCCAAATGGGCATTTGATGCCCCCAACCAGCTACACTGACAGCAGGAGCCACTCTGGCTGCATTGCAAGGCCGCTTGTCTGTTCTCCGGGGACTCTGTCCGTAAGTGAAGCTCTCTATGCCCTTGGCCTTCCTGGATGTGTGGTTTTTCAGTTTTCTAAGTCTTTATGGGTCTTCCCCATCCCCTGAGCTTTTTCTCCTCTCTCTAAGGGAGGAGGGAAGGAAGATGTGTGTGCAGGAGTCCTGCAGTCTGCTGAGTAAGCCTGGGTGCTAGACGGAAGGAGGAGAGAAGAAGGGAGGGGCAGGCGTGGGGTGAGTAGAGGCCTGAAGAGGTGGCATTGCCTTTACTTGAATGCTCAGGGCCCTGTAGACCTGGTGACCTCCTCCAGCAAATGAGGTCTCCTCCCCTAGAGACACCATCGCAACATGCAAGTGAGGGTGTGGGGGTTTGTCCTGATCTGAAGGCAGCATATGAGTCTTCTAGTCTCTGACATTTGGAAGTCAGCCATGTTCTGGTCTCTGCCCTGAGTGCTGGGATGACAGGCGTGCATCACATCCCGCTTGTTCCCAGTCTTTATTCTTAAGTCAGCGCTTTGTTCTCCATGACATGAGAGGAGCATTGGGCTGAGTATATCTGTTAGACTTTGTTTTTCCAAAGTTCAGTCACCATATTGGCACTGTTTTCCGGGGAAGAAGAATTGCATTCATTCTGGCAAATATTCAAATGTGTGGCACAAAGAGAGCTGCTCAAAAGCCACAGAAGTGGGGTTCACCTGCTCTGTGCTGTGTCAGGACATGTTCAAGTAGCCTGTGGCAGCCATGGCCACCTACTCTCCAGTGGGTTGCAGCTAGTTGGATGCACAAAGGGAACGTTTCTTGCCTCTGAGCTTTCGCACTTATGCCCGGTCTAGATCAGAACTATAAAGTGCTAGTTCCTCCCCTTCTCACTGGGCATCAAATTCAGAAGGTCCTGAGACTGCTCCATTCCCCCAATGTGCAACCACAGCAGTTTTGGGTGCTAAATTATTCAGAACTAGCCTTGGCTGAAATGTGTCTGCCTTTGCTGTCTCTTCATATTCAGAGAAAAAAAATCAGAAAGCAGTGAGGGCAAGATGTGAACATACACAGATACCACTGAGCTGAAGTAATTTTATCCCCATAAACACCATGGAGCTGACTGCAAACCAGCTTTGCAATGTCAATGTCACAAACTACCTTTAAATTTTGTCCATGTAAGAAATTCTCACTGAGGAGCCCATTTGCCAAGATGGAGATGTTCCTGCTCATCTCACTTCTAGGACCTTTGGTGAGGCTGAGAGGAGAAAGGAGGAGGAGTGCACCCGTGTGCGCGTGCGCGTGTACAAACACATGCCTTTATGTGTTTACTAAGTTCTTGCATAGGGTGCTCTGAGGTTTTTCCCATTCTCCTTTTTCTCAAGTGATAAGAATTCCCGTGGCCTTAATCAAGCTGCAGTTCAGATGCCGGAGGGAGGGAAGAGACACGTTGATTGTAACTGACAGCGTCAGGCTCCATCAACAAAGAGAAAGCAAAGACTGCTGGGTGCTCTTCTGAGTGCTGAGGCCCAGCCCCCAAAGCTGCAGGGCTTGTGCCTGCTCTTAGGGAAATCTGAAGAGGTGCAGGGGCCTGCTATGGATGCACTCCTTCCCAGGCTTTGTCGGCTGGCATCATCCTGCCCCATTCCTCTTCATCTAAATAATGCATGCTTCTCTCCATAGTCTCATCATAAAACACCCCAGCCCTTTATTAGGTCTCGGGTGCGTTTTCCCAGCTGCAGTGGGCCAAGCTGCTGTAGTTCAGGAAATCTGCCCTGGGACCAGTCCTTTCATCTTTGGCCGGCATCTGCACACTCAGTAGACCCCTCGTTTCATGGAACTCTTACACTCAAAAGTTTGACTTAACACAAGATTTAGCTTTCAAATACTATATATTTCTTTTTCTTTTTTTTTTTTTTTTTTCCAGAGCTGAGGACCGAACCCAGGGCCTTTTGCTTGCTAGGCAAGCGCTCTACCACTGAGCTAAATCCCCAACCCCATATTTCTTTTTTTTAACATAATTTTAAAAATTGATCCTTTGGGAATTTCACATCATGCCCCCCAATCCCACACATTTCCCAGTCCCTCCATGTCCACCCTTGTAGCCTCCCTCGCAAAAGAAAAACGTATTTGTGTGTGCCTAAGTATATGAATGTGCACTGTGTGCATCCAGGAGCCCCGGAGGGCAGAACAGGGCATTGGATCCCTGGAACTGGAGTGGCATATAGTTGTGAACCATGTGGGTGCTGAGAATTGAACCCAGGTCCTCTGCAAGAGCTATAAGTGCTCTTAACTGCTGAGACACCGTTCCAGCCCCAAATAACACAGTTTTAAAATGACTGGTTTTAAAGATAGCTCCTGCCTGCAAGGACACAAGCCAAGCTGCTGGACTCCCCATGTGGTTAAAATCTCCACCCACCCGAGGACAGAGCCCACACAGTTCTGTCAGTGTTCTTGGCACCTCTCGTAGAAGCTGGACTAACTGTGCATGTGGCTACCCTGGTGGTCTCTAGCTAGGAGAGTAAAGAAGCACAGCTGACTGCCTGTCCTTCCAGAAGGATCCTGCTCACCTCAGCTTCCAGCACTCAGTCGGAATATGTGCTCTTAACACAAGTAGGTGTGAAACTGTGCATACACCAGTAGTACTCCAGCAGCATTTAATAGCGGATAGAAAATGAAGCTGTGTCCCGACATCTGTTGGTTCTGCATCCTATAATGGATTCAATTAACCACAGATGGAAAATAGACGAAAACAGTTTGTATCTGTGCCGAACACACACAGACTTTGTCTTCTTGTCATTATTTCCTAAACAATGCAATCTTATAATTATTTGTATGACATCTGCATTGTGTTGGGTATCACAACCTACTCAGAATGATGCAAGGAGCCCAACCTTTTGACGTTGCACTATGACATTGCCATCCACAAAAATGTTGGACCACCATTACAATTATACTGGGACAGTGGCCTATGGGCCACAGGTTGGGCATAGCTGAAAACTGTTCTTGAGGAAGCATATGGGATCTACGCAAATACTACACAATTTTATACTGAGGGTTTGAGTACCTGTGCATCTTGGTCTCTGCAGGCATTCAGGAACCAGTCTTTGGAGAGAGAAGGGCTCATGCTTTATAGACACATGCTGTAGGAACCCACCGTGACAGCACGTGGGCCCAGCCAGTCTCTCTCTGATGCAGAGTAGGACGACAGTGATAACATGTATCGTGATGGCTTCTTATAAGCCACTCAGCGGAGAGTAAGCAGGTCTTCCTGCTTTCCCTGTACATTTCCCTGCGCTGCGCTTCCTCTTCTGCCGTTGACTCAGTAGCAGACACTGGCTAATGTAGTATGGGACTCAACCTGTCTAAAAGTGGCATACGTGTTCAAAGTTTCCTTGCTCCAGCGTAAGAGTGAGCTCTGATGTGCAAAGGCTTCCACCGTCACTGAAAGACTCCTGGAAGTAGCCTCTGCTTGCCATCCAGGATTCCTTGGGGTCCTTCCTCACTAGGCTCAGTCTCAAAGCGGTGTCCCTGCTTCTTCAGCCGTCTTTCCTCTAAGTGGCAGGCCTGAGGTTTGGGATCCACAGTTTTCCTCCCTGTCAGTCTAGGGCACTCTGAGAGACTGGAGCCCTTGGGCAGTGATCATCCTGAGGGCAGGCTAAACATTTGCATCTATTGAAAGCTTGCCATTCACTGCAGTGTGGCTGGCCCTGGAGGGCACTGTGCTGAGTGAAATAACGGAAACACAGAAAGGACAAATGTGGATCGTCTCACTCACGTGAGGATGCCAAATAATGACCTAATCTCCAGAGGATACACTAGTGACAACTGGTCCAGGGAGGCTGGGAGGAGAACAGGGAGAGAGTATGGCCACCAGGGACAGGGTGTGTAGACAGGAGGGCTCTTTCCCAGTACTCTAGACCACACTCACGATTACCAATATTTGGCTGAGCATTTCAAAATAAGCAGAGGAGAAGGTTTCCAATGTCGACGAAGACTGTACATCTCGGTGGTGCTGACCATACAAATTGATCTGACATCACACCTCATGTTATTTGTCACACTGTGTGCTGTGAATACACACAGTGACTGTGTGCTGCCGGAAATACCAAATGTGAAAGCTACAGAAGAAAAAGTCATGCTCTTTCTTGTATCTCCCAGAGACTGAGGTAGTGATAAGGGTGGGGTAGGAGGGCTGTGCCTCAGGAGCCTGCCCTCTCCCTAAACTGCTCCGGGGTGATTTATATGGTCTGCAACATTGCAACCTTAGTTCTGAAATGAACCTGGGTTCATGTCAGTAGGCGGTGAGATAAAAGGATCTTAATTGAGTTAATTATTATTTTTAAATGTTCTATTTATATGTATGATGCATATGTGGGCGTGCGTGTACCTTGGCACAGATGTTGAGGTCAGAGGGCAACACTGTGGAGTCGGTTCTCTCCTTCTACCACTATGTGGCTGACACTAGATGCTTTATACAATGTGGATTTTACTATTTTGTAACCATTGACTTTGAGTTTGAAGGGACCTACTCACAGCATTTTTACTGTGGAAAAACAAGGCCAAAATTCAGGTAGCGACTTGACCAAGAAACCACATTCTTTATTTCACACGTTCTTGGTGACAGTTTCATAAATGATCTACTTAATGATGAAGGAAGCAGATCAGTAAAAGGCTGAGAGAAACAGAAATGAGCAGGGAAGGGGAGTGTTATGTATCAATCACCTTCCAAATTCCTCTGAAAATGGAAGATCAACTTCCTCTGGTGATACAGATTGGCCTAGAAAGACATACACAATGAAAATACAAAAACTGGCCTGTAAAATTTGTTTTGCTCTACATTGTAAGTAACTTAAGTCATGCAGTTTGATCTTTCAGAAATAATATGTGTAGGCATGGTGGTACATGCCCATAATCACAGGACTCAGGAGGCTGAGGCAAGATTGGGAGTTTGAGGCCAGCCTGAGCCACATCGTGAGTTCAAGACTAACTTGGGATACATAGCAAGAATGCATATTTTAAAAAAGCATTAAAAAGCTTATATGTTTCTGTGATATTTCTAATGCCAATATTTAAAAATTAAAGAAGAAACATTAAAAAAAAAAACCAGAAGACTACTGTTTGGGTACATAGACATCAAGCCCTGAGCTTGTATGAAAAGCAACAGACTGAGAAAATGTGTGATGAGCTGTGTTGTTCCTGAAGTGAGGAGGCAGTTGCTATTTTGGCTTCAGAGTTACTATGTAGCTCAGCACAGCCTTGAACCTGTGATCATTCTGCCCTTGCCTGCCAAGTGCTGGGTTTACAGGTTTACACCATCACACCAATTTATGTGATGTTGGGGATGGAATTCAAGGCCGTGTGCATGCTAGGCCTGCACTGGCAAGCTGAGCTACATCCCAGGCCTGGAAGCAGTTACTTTAGTCGTGGAAAATGAGATGAATGAAAACAGCGAGGGAGAATTCTCAGGGCCATGTTGAGCTGTCGTCCTAATTACTTTCCTCGTGAGCTTCACATCCTGGGAAACTGGGGGGGGGCATCCCACCCCCACTTTTCCCCAGGGTTCCCTTGAGCAGGAGCAGCAGGAAGTATTAGATAGAAGTATAGAAGGGAGAGAAACCGATAGAAAATACAGCATAGCCTCAGGAGGGCCTGGATCCTAATCCATCGGGCCCTGACTGTCTCTGCCAAAGGGCTTTTAAAGGAATGCCAAGAGGTGAAGAAAAGACCTCCCCCCCAGCACAGCAAGTGCAGACCATCCCAGACACCTGGTAACCAGACCCGTGGTCAAATCGTCCTCTTTATACAGACCTGCTGGGTAAAGCCACTAGGAAACCTAAATGGGCTCCAACAGGAAACAAGAATTCCCAAATACAAGCGTAGGCACAAGGTTACAGGCTTTTGTTTTTGGAAGCATGAAAGGACAAGCATGGCACATTTCACAGCTCTCATCTAGAGCCAGGCTAATCACCTCATTCAAATGAATCAGGGTTCCAGGGTTCTAGAAGTGAGGTTCCAAAGTGGACTACCAGCTGGTGCTCATGAACGTGTGTTATCTTTAGTTCAAAAGCATTGAGAAATGGTTGAGAAGCACTGGTGGCTTCCTTTTATGTTGGCACACTTGTGTATGCACACGTTCTTTACAATGGCATGCTCCAGGTGAGTTTGCTGAAGAGCAAGGAGCGCAGAGAGGATGAAGGAACTTGCATCAGTCTGTATTATCCTGCTGATGAGTGATACGGTAATTTGTATCGTCCTGGTCATGGCTTGGGGACATTGACTTCGCACTCCCATCAGTCTCCATTCTCCTTCCCAAAGTGACCTTAGGTGACAGCAGCCTCAGGGGTTAGCTTTTCCACCCACAAATCTTTCCCATACACACATTCTAGCGCCGGGCGGTGGTGGCGCACGGCTTTAATCCCAGCACTCGGGAGGCAGAGGCAGGCGGATCTCTGTGAGTTCGAGGCCAGCCTGGTCTACAGAGCGAGATCCAGGAAAGGCACAAAGCTACACAGAGAAACCCTGTCTCGAAAAACCAAACCCCCCCCCCCCAAAAAAAAAAAACACATTCTAGAGCTGTACACACTTGGGAGTAACTGGAACTTACTGCCCTGTAAAGTCCAGTAAGCAGATAGGGCCTCAGAAGGGCTGATTACCCAGGACAAGCCACAGCACTAGACACTCAGTCCTCCACCAGCACAGAGTGACCACAGAGTCTCCAGGAAGCCCCCAGTTCACATCCTCATCAAATGGAACATCTCTACCCTCTGCCGTATTGCTCTGCCTCTGAGTCACAGCCTCAGGCCTCTGGTGGGTCATGCTTGGGTCATGTGATCACCTCCAGATGAAGTGTTGGAGAGGTGGGCCTGTGCTGTGGTACTGTGGTTGGACTCTGAAGCCCATCAGTAGAGAGTGAAGAGACAGCGATCCATCGCTCCCGTTGCCTTGTCAACACCCGAGAGTAGCTGTGACAGAAAGCACAGGTGCTTGATTGAAGCCTTCTGCGCTGCTGACATGAAATACGGCTTTCAATTTGTGCTCCTGACTGTTGAGAATTAATGTTTGAACCTGTCAACTTTCCGTTGCAAGTCTGCTTTGGGCTAGCTCGCATTCTGTGTACAGCCTGTTTGATGTTCTGGGCAAACTATTCAACTTCTCTGACCCAGAATTCCCTCCTCTACGAAACAGATGCAGGTACACTTAGCTCTTCGCCGCATTGTTTTGAAACTTAACGGAGAAAGTGCTGGCAGCTCATTTGCCCTGTTGCTTGATCTGGAGTTGGTACTCTGTCATCACTCTTGTAAAACCAGACCATCTGCAGAAGACTCGCTGACATCATCAAACTGCCATGTTAGCTGTGGAGGTCTCCAGGATCCTTGGTTGTGCTGTGTCTGCCGAAGAGACACCGTGTCTCTCTCTGTGGTTGGTTGCTTTCCTGGTGATGGGAATCAAATGTAGAGTCACCCACGTGCTAGGCAAGTGCTCTGCTATGGAGCCACAGCCTCAGTCCACCCCTTTCTCTTGTCTAGACGTCTGTCTAGACCCCATTTCACTCCATACCTGCACTACTACATTTCCTGCTGATTGTATCACAATCCCACAAATTTGGCAGATTATGAAGAGGAGAAATTGCAGCTCTCCATTCTACTCCAAGGCTGATTGGCTGCATTTGGTGGTGACTTACTTGGCAAAATCCTGGGGTGACGCAGACCATTAGCTGGCAAGAGACAGGGAGGTGTGCCCGTGTCTTCCATTTTTTTCTTCCCCCTTACAGATCTAGCCGGGTCCCATCATGGGGCTCCATCCTGATGATCTTGTTGGACACTGAGTTCCTTCTCAAGGCTCTTCCACTAAAGACCATGGTTGGATTGAGGTCTTACTCACTTCACCCTCACAATGAGGAAAACTTGTATTCTAACCACAGCAGCAACCGGTGCTGTGATCCCTCCATTATTCATCCCAGGCACAGGTTCAGCCTTGGATGGAAGCTGCAGCTTTTAGGAGAATGGTCCCTCTGTAATCCTATATCTCATCTGAGATTATGTCTGAACCCCCCAGTAATTAGGAGGAAAAAAAATCAAGACTTTGTCTGAAAACAGCAAAAAGATGACTTTTTCCTATTGTATCTTTAAAATTGTAAAACTAGCCTGTGAGATGGCCAAGCCTGTTGAATACATTCCACCCCTTGAATCTACTTGCTAGTGAGAGAGAGCTGAATCTTGCAAATTGTCCTCTGACCTCCTGAGCTCTGTGGCATGTATATGTCCTCACCAAATAAATGAAATAAAAGGAAATTTTAAAAATGTAAAGTATAAAGAAGGATCCAGAAGTTTTAATGCTCCTTTCTCTAGTAGTGGACATAGATACATAATATAAAGACATATATTGATGGTGACAAGTATTTACATAGTTTACATATGTGTATTGAAAATGGGTAAGCATGTATTTGTTCATTATATATAATTATATATATTTACATCTTCACTCCCCCTTTTTTGGAGGCAAGATCTTGCTCTATACAGTCTAGGCTGGTCTCTTAACTCAAGACCATCCTGTCTCAGCCTTTTAAGTACTGGGACTACAAGTTTGGGCCCCATGACAGGCATTTATCCATTCTTCATTAAAGATTATATTACAGGGGCTGGAGAAATGGCTCAGTGATTCAGAGCAATTGTTGCTTTTTTCCAGAGGACCTGGGCTCAATTCCTAGCATCCACATGGTAGCTCACAATCAGCCATCTCTCTAGTTCCAGGTGATCTTGTCAGATCTCTTCTGACATCTTCTGACCTCTGCAGGCACCAGGCACTTACATGGTTGTGGGAGCCCACAGAAGCTATCTGGTGAGAACTTACTCAGGGTCAGAGAATCTGGGCTTGCTTTACCCAGCAGGGCTGCATAACGAGATGATTGGTCGCCAGCGTGCTTACCAGGTGTTTGGAAGGGCCTACACTTGGCTGTATGGTGTGCTTTGATCTTGCAAGGGGGAGGTCTTTTGCCTCACCCCTTGGTGTTAGAATTCTGCCCTCACTCCTGCACATGCACAGTTCAGGAGTTAAGCAAAGGGTCTTGCGTCTTACATCATCATTGTGCACTGGTGATCACGTATGCGGAGCATGGTCGCACAATCTGCACATGAGTGGCATGGCTCTGTAAGCCCATCTGCACCTTAAAGAGCCGTGACTCAGACCCCACCCTCTCTCTCTCTGTCCTGCTCCCCTACCCCACCATCTTTCTTTCTGCCCTCTGCACGTGCTCCTTCCCAGGCCTGGTTCTCTTGTACCCCCCTCCCTTCCTCCTAATAAAGCTCTCTGTAACTAGGTAGTCATAGCTGTGGCTCGTGACCTCTTTGGGCAGTAACCAGCACTGCAACCAGTGCCGTTTGTCATTTGTTTCATTGGTGCGGTGACTTGGATGGGCTCTTCCGGCTGCTCTGTGTCGGGGGCTGAGCGTCGGAAACCTATACCGAGGTCCACTGGACCTGCGACTGCCCACTTTTTTCATTTGCCCAGTCACTGGACTGCTCCACACACACCATATGTGCTGTCAAGACTGGTGAGTCCCCTGCTGTTTCCCGTGACTGCAGCCTGAGATATATTCTTTGCGCCGGACCCCAGGGCAGCCCTCGGTACCACGACACATTCAATCTTGATGTGCTGGTACACACGTTCCAGCCCTTGCCCTGTTCATGATGATGATTGGGTAATTTGTGCTGTTATTCCGGTCCACAGACTGCCTATTCTCAAGGATGCTTGAAATAGGAGCCTGGGGATCCTGTTTGTTATTTTTATTTTTTATTTTTTTCTCTCTCGGCTGCCGCCATGGGACATGGGGCTTCCTTCTCGTGGTTCCATTCCTCCTCTGACAAATGCCTTAAATATCCCAGATACCAGTAAATTTGGCTGCATAACGGCTGCTTCAACCCTGATATTCCATGGGAATTGTCTAACTTCTGCCAGCGAACGGGCAAATGAAAAGAGTTACCTTATCCTCAAGCTTTCTACCAAAGCTCTGAACCCTTCTCTGTCTCCATTTCTGATTCTTTCTCTGCCATATGCAACCACGTCTGCCTATCTGACTTCCACTCTGCTCTCTGGTATTGGGTGGGCTCTCTAGTATCTGGCTCTCACCTTAACTCCTCCCACTTGTTCTCAAGCTGCCCCGAGAAGCACAGACAGGTCTGAAAGCAGGCTAGGATGCATGCAAATAAGTTTATGATCAGGACCCACATGGGGATCACAGCAATCAGGATGGCTCTTTAGCCAGAGATCAGTTTACAGCCTGCCTCCTGGCGGGTCTTCCTAAAGCTGTCCTCAAGCCAACAGGCTATCAAAAACAAACAAACAAACAAACAATCAAAAATTTCAGGACATGGAATAAAATCCATCTCTTGTCTCCCAGACCTTCCCGACATAAGGGCTAAAACTTAAGCATCTGAAGAGCAAGGCTCCTGACCCTACAGGTGGAAGTTTCAGCTGTGGCATTTAAGGTGCACCAGGGGAGAGATGAAAAAGCCCATGAACAGAATTGCTAAGTGCTGGCACACGCTGTCCAACTGGCTCCCAAAAGCCGCTGGGTCCCTTTGAAGTGCGGGTGGCGGGGTGGGGAAGGCCACGCAGGCTAGTGCATGCCCTGCCAGGCCATCAATTGAGCCTTGTTCAAAGTGCCACCTAGAGAGACAACTGGTCAGCTGACTGCACCCAAGCACCGAGGGGCATGGGCGCATCAAACTAAGACCTCCAGCAGACCTCTAGGCTTGGCCACAGCCTCGTTCGCAGGTAACCCAGAACGCAGCATGGAAGCGATCCGTTTCTTTCCTTCTAGATGCCAGAGCCACTTACTCAGTCCTGGGGGCTCACCTCTCCTCGTTTCCCTATTGTTGGGGTAGAGAGGACAGCCTTACCCACCTCACCAGACTTAATTGTACTTTCAGGGTTACTTAATGGGAAAAGATTTTCCAGCTAAGGTAGGAGCTTTCATTTCATTGCTCCCTCCATGTGCCTCACTCCAGACCTGTCAGCAGTGCTTCTCCTCCTCATGCACAGGGACACAGACAGGGCCCTGCTCTCTGCCTTGTCCCTAATTCCAAAAGAGTGAGTTCTCACCCCACAAGCTTTTCTCTTCCTGGTTCCCTCTTCTAATTAACTGCTCAGCTAATTGTTATAGAATCACCACAGAGCTGGAGTCCAGGGGTCATCAAGTAAGGAACAGTAACAGTCCAAAGGTATTTACACCTCCCCCAGACCCAAGAGGGTCTGGGCTCTGCAAAAACAGACTTAATATAGCCATCTATTGCTGTTACATGCTCTCAACAATTGATCACCTGTGTCTCCTGGATGCTAAACTAGTAAAGAAAACAGGTGCCTTAAAATAATCTGTCTCTGATAAAGCTTATCTCAGGTTAAAAAATTTTAAAAACATGTTCCAATCTCTGTCTCTCTCTCACACTAACCAATACAAGCAGAGTACCAAACACTACAATGGTCATCAGCCCAAGGCTTTAATTTTCTCATGGCTGCTTCTTAATATGTTCAAATTTTTTGTGAGCTCCAGAAACCAGCTTGATTCCATCTGGACAGGTCGGATCTGCTTCAGATAAGTGCAACCCAAATTCCTGGTCCTGGGATTCCCCTTCCCTCACCCTGGGACCTCCATGAAGGTAACATTTTTTTTTCTTCTAAGCTTTTCTCTGTCTCACCAGCATCCTGTCAGACACAAAAGCAGCCAGAGTGCCAAGCCAAGAAAGATGAACAGCTCCAAGGCAGCAGAAGACAGCCCACCATCCCAGGACACCTGTCTACCTCGGAAGCCCCCTTCCCTACCCGCCTAAGAGCCAACCGACGCCCACCAAGTCAGCTGGAAGCAATTTTTCCAGGAGAAACGATGCCCCTCTTCCTGTTCACTCATTTTTATAATAAGCAAAAAGTTTGGAATGTTAGAATTCTGCCCTCACTCCAGCTGCATGACCACACACGTGCAGTTCAGGAGTTAAGCAAAGGGTCTTGCGTCTTACATCATCAGTGTGCGCTGGTGATCACATATGTGCAATGTGGTCACATAGTCTGCACAAGTGTGTTGTGGCTCTGTAAGCCCATCTGCGCCTTAAAGAGCTGGAGCCATGACTCAGACCCCACCCTCTCTCTCTATCTCCCCCACCCCACCACCTCTCTCTCTGCCCTCTGCATGTGCTCCTTTCCAGGCCTGGTTCTCTTGTACCACCCCCTTCCTCCTAATAAAGCTCTCTGTAACTAGGTAGTCATGGCCATGGCTTGTGACCTTCGAGCAGTAACCACCGTCATTTATCATTCATTTCACTTGGCATATTATAAAAAGCCCTTTTCAATAAAAGATGAGGCTGTTGGGTATTGATCCAGGCCCTCCCAAAGCTATCCTGTGTTTCTGTCCTCCTTCTTGTCATCTAGGTGTCTCTTTCTATCTGATATTTCCTAATTCCTCTCTCCTCCACCTAAGAACCCTTCAAAAGGTGGGAGTGGGCTTCCACACATGTTATACATGCATACATACATGGAGGCAAAACATTCATATACATGTAATACAAGTAATCTAAAGATTTAAAAAAGGTTATATTATACTTTTTAATTTCTCAAATAGTCTTAAAACATTTGTATTTAAAAACAATCAAGGTTCTCTTTATACACTGCTGGTGGGAATGATGCAGGTACTGTAGTTTTCCTCAGAAAACTAAAAATAAAGCTATCATGTGATACAACTGTGCTACTCTTGGGTCTATATCTGAAAGATTCTGATTTAACACACCAGAGACACTTGCACATTCATGTTCATTACTGTAGTATTTGCAACAGCCAGAAAGTGGAACAGCTTAGATGTCTATCAACAGATGAATGGTAGGGAAAAAGTGATATATATGAATGTATATATATGAAATATATATAAATGAAATTTTATTCAGCTATGAAAATGAAATAATGACATCTACAGGCAAATGTATGCAACCGGAAACCATTATGTTAGGCAAAATAAGCCAGACCTAGAAAAACATATATGATATTTCCTCTCATATGCTGAATCTAGGTTAAAATGTGTGTGTGTGTATGTGTGTGTGTGTGTGTGTGTGTGTTTTGTGTAGGTTGTGAACATAAAAAAATCACCTATGAGAGGGGAAGACATCATCTTGAAGGAGGGAATGGGTAAGATAATACAATAGAATGCAATTGGCTGGGCATGGTGACACACACCTTTGATCTCAGCACTTGGGAGGCAGAGGTAGATGGATCTCTGTGAGTTGGAGGCCAGCCTGGTCTACTTGTCAAGTTCCATGCCAGTCAAGGCTACACAGTGAGATTCTGTCTCAGAATAAAAAGCAATCTGCATAAAAGAAGGATTATCTAGGGGCAGGGAGTTGGGGTTGGAGAATGACAGTGGAGAAAAGGGATATATATATATATATATATATATATATATATATATATATATATAGTTCATTTTCAAACATACATATATTTTTTCAAATATATATATATGTATGTTTGAAAATGGCACAGTGGAACTTCTCCTCTCATTGCACACCAATTTTAAACATTAAACATAATCCAAGGTTATTTTTATTTATTTGTACATTATTTTTTTGAGACAGAGTTTCTATGTGTAGTTTTGGTGCCTGTCCTGGATCTCACTCTGTAGACCAGGCTGGCCTTGAACTCACAGAGATCCGCTTGCCTCTGCCTCCCCAGTGCTGGGATTAAAGGCGTGCCGCCCTGCCTTGTCCAACATCTTATTCACGGGGCTTGTTCTGCAAATTTTTCCTGTTTAAAAATAACATGAATACTTTAGCATTTAAAATGTTATCTCTTCTATTCGTATTTTAAAGGTCAAGAAAGTTTGCAGTGAACGGTGAACCTCTTGACTACGTAATCTGATAGTCTGGACATATGCACCCAGTATCTATCTATCTACCCTTTGTTAACAGACAAGTTTCCACGACCGCAGAAGTTCCCTTGAGTCCCTTCCTGTCCTGGTAAACCTCCCTTATTCTTTTGAATCCAACTGCCTCAGGTTTGCCCAGTCATTTTCATTGAATTTCTAGATTCATCTATGTGGTTTGCCGGTTTGTACCTTATTGCTGAGTCACAGTCCATTAACAGACGACAGTGGTGCATCCACTGGCCTGTTCATGGCCGTTTGGACTATTTCCAGTTTGGAGTTATTAATACTCTCATTTAGTATTTTTGTAGAAATAACATGTTCATTTCTCTTGGGTAAGGATTTGAAGGTAGAATTTCTTAGTCATAAGAAAGGTGTATATTGATCTTTATGAGAGACCAGTAGGTCTTTTTTTGTTTGTTTCTTAAGTGGTTACACCAACTTACACCCGTATAATCCCAGTAGCTCAGCGTCATCCACAATATTTGGAATTATTCTTTAATTTGGACATGCTGACCATTGCAGAATAGGTTCTTATTTTAATTTTCACATTCCTGGTGACTACTGACATTTGTCACCTTTCAGGTGACTCTGTGCCTTCTGTTTATCTTCATTTGATAAGTGTGTATTCAGGTATTCTGATCATTTTTGAAACACTTGATTTGTGGGAGTTATTTACATATAGAAAGTCCCTTGATTTACCAGTTGTGAAAAAAAAATCTCTTCCCAGCCCGTGGCCTGCCTCTTCACCATGTTGTATCTTTTGCTGAGTAGAAGCTGTGGTTCCAATGCTAATTATAAATGTTTACTTTTACGGCTAGCACTTTTCATGTCCTTGCATGGCAGCTTTCCCCATTTTTTTCCTAGAAGATTGAAATACCTGCCCCCTTTTTAATATTTATGATTAATTTTAAGTGTTGTGCATGAATAAAAGGTTAAAGCCTTTTCCCAAGTCTGAGCATCCAGCTGTCACAGGATTGTCTGTGGAGAGGGCTGTCTCTACTCAACTGAGTTGCTTTTTAGTGTCTTTACCAAAATTACTTTGCCATATGGCTCTGGGTCTATTTCTAGACTCTCTGTTCTGTTTCAGTGTGCTATTTCTCTATTTATTGCCCACACTCTACAGTCTCCTTACAGGGTAAATGCTTTTACCATGTTCTCTGGGAGCCTGCACGCCATGTATTCAGTATATTCAGGGTGGAGGACTTACACATCTTTCATTAAGTTTTCTGTACATCTTATAGTGTGGTTCTCAGTAATATTTGATGAAAATTAAATGTGCTCATTTCTAGTTCTGCTAGATTGTATTTCCCCAAATGGCTGCAGCAATGTTTCCAACTCTCATGCTCTTCCAGAATCTTGTCACTCTGTTTCCTCCCTGCTTGTGCTGACTGGGCCTTTGTGACTGTCTGGACAACCAGGATGTGGTTGAAGTGGCAGAGCATGTATTCCCAGGCCAGGTCAGGACGGGTGACCCTGTGTCTTGAAATATCTTCTCTCGGAATCCAGTCACCTGGTTTCCACAAGCCCAGGTGGAGAGGTCCCCGCAGCAGGCCAGTAGCAGGTGTCAGAAATGAACGTGAGCGGACGGACGAATGGAGAAACGGATGGGAGGAGCCCCTTGACTACCGCTCTGTTTTCATTGGGAGAGAGTCACAGCCTGCTACGTATTTCCCGCTTTTGAGCAGTTTGGGACACTGCTCCCCCTCAAAAAGAAAAGAAAGCTGTTAGAAATGAGAATTCAGACAGGATTTAGGCCATCAAAATGCATCCATGTAATCTTTAATAAGAATCTGTAGAAGAATGGGATCTACATGACATGATCTCCCTTCAAAGACTGTTTGCCCAGTTCTGTCAGAGTTGACTGTTAGTTGGTCTGTAAACAACAGCGAGAGAGAAAGAGGATAGAAGGAAGGAAGGAATTAGTCTGTGGACAGGAGGAAAGGCAAATGGGTTACAGGCCTGTGTTGGGGTGTTTTGATTGAGATTTGTTTTCTCTATCTTTCAATGTGCTGTATGCATGCTCTTTCCTTTTTTAAAATGTTGCATCATACACATCAATATTTTGAAAAGAAATGGTTCTAGGGCTGGTGGCTTAGTCAGTTTCACTGATGCTGCCTCTCCCAAGGCGTCCTTCCTCCCCCCCAGGCTGCTCTGTTCTCGACTTGGGAAAGCTGCACCCTGGCCGATGAATTGAAGCAGTTATCTTGAAAGCTCTGCTCTAATACAAGAAGAGAGAAAACACATTTCCCAGACTCTCCTATTAATCTGGACTTTGTGTCTGCCTTTCCTTCCTCTTGCTGGTGAGTGAAAGTTCTG